>VYXH01001110.1:17808-113955 GCA_013397275.1 Burhinus bistriatus | reverse complement strand
AGCAGATACCAGGGGGATTGAAGACCCCCATAAGAACCAAGGCCTTTGCTTGCGAGGCGACTCTCAGCTGCCTGTAGAAGGCCTCATCAACTTCCCCATCCTGATCCGGTGACCTGTAATAAAGNTTCCCCATCCTGATCCGGTGACCTGTAATAAAGACCCACAACAGTGTCTCTCACATTAGCCTGCCCCTTAATCCTTACCCACAAGCTCTCGACTTGCTCTTCATCCACCCCCAGGGAGAGCTCGATGCGTTCCAGTTGCTCTCTCATGTAAAGAGTAACCCCACCACCTTGCCTTGCTGGCCTATCTTTCCTAAGAGAACATAGCCATCCATGACAGCGTTCCAGTAATGTGAGCTATAACACCATGTCTCAGTAATTGCAATGAGATCATGGCTCTGCGACCACACACAGATCTCTAATGCTTCCTGTTTGTTCCCCATGCTGAGTACATTGGTCTAAAAGCATTTCAGAGAGGCAGTTGAGCACATATGTTTTGCCCTTGAGGGGTGGTAGGCCTTCTGGTTCTCAAAAATACTAGCACGCTGCCCCACAAGTGCTGGGTTACTACACCCAAGCGCCTCTCTAGCGAGCCCAGTTACATCCTGGTCCCCCTTCATATCCAGTTTAAAGCTCTCTCAATGAGCCTGGCTCACTCTTGTCCTAGAACCCTTTTCCCCCTGCAAGATAGGCTTTTCCCATCTGTTACCAGCAGGCCTGGTGTCCTGTAAATCAAGCCATGGTCAAAGAACCCAAAGTCCTGCCTGTAGCACCAGTCTCGGAGCCAGGCATCGATCTGCTGGCTCTTCCTGTTTACCCCCTCATCATTCCCTGCAGCTGGAGGGATAGAGGAAAACATGACTTGCGCTCCCGGTCCCTTGACCAGTCGTCCCAAGGCCCTGAAATCTCTCTTCATTGCCCTTGGACTTCTCCTCACTATTTCATCACTGCCTACCTGAAAGACCAAAAGGGGACAATAATCTGAGGGCTGTACTAGGGAAGGATGTTTCTTCTTTACGTCATTAACCCGGGCCCCAGGCAGGCGGCAGACTTCCCTATAGAGTGGGTCCGGTCTACATATCGGGCCTTCCGTTTGCTTCAGAAGCGGGTCGCCTATGACAGTGACCTGTCTTTTATTCTTTACTGAGGCCCGACTAGACCACCACTAGACGTGTTTTCCTATGTATCTGTTGAGTGCCTGATCAATTTTCAATTATAAGGCAAAATAAAAGACTCGCGTTAGGAAACAAAATCAACCTTGCTTATATTAGCTTAAGTGAAAAAAAAACAGAAAGAGTTGGAGCTGGATCACAGGGGGAACATTAACATTATTCTTGGTATATTTTTTTGAAGAAAAGCTCTTACATTTTTTAGAGTGAAAATCTAGCAATAGAAAAACTCAGATCAGAAAAGTAAATGTTTAAGGCGAAAAGATTCCCTCCGCTAGCGATGGGGTGGGCACAGCTGAAGATCTGACAGCATGGTGCGCACCACTGAGGTCTTGCTCAACAACGTCTCCAAGCTGGAGAGGCTATCATCGTCACCGTTGCCCAGTTCCCCTCGCAGAGTACTGTACCTGTTCTGCAACAGCACCTGGGAAGGTGGGGTGGTCACTGGGCAGACATGCCTGCAGCCCTAGTTGCATCAGGCAGGAACAATTTGCCATTGCCCCCTGTCCTCCAAGTCACCACATTCAGTTGGTCAGAGGACAGGGAGTTCTCTGTAGCAGGGGCTCTGTCTGCCTGCTGGGTTTCTCTCATTGGGGGCAGGGTACGACTCCAAGCTTCTATCTCCCTCTCGCACTGCCTGACAGTTCTCAACCTGCTTACCTCCTCCCTGAGCTCCATCACTAAAGGGAGGAGATCCTCTACCTGAGCACACCTCCCACAGGCTTGCTTACCGCTGACATCGAACACCAGTGTAAGTGCAGGGCCCGCCCTGCAGATCGACACCTGGGTGGCAGCGTGTTCCCAGGAGAGCTCCATCTAGGAAGCTGCATTAGAGCTGGTGTGTGCAGAGCGCAGAGACGCCATGGTTTTCTACCAAGTAGATACCATGGCTTTCTGGCCCTGGGTGACACCCACTCACTGCTTCCTTGCTCAGTGCTCCAAAGAGCTCGTTTAAAACTGCCATCGGTGGTGCTTGCTCCGCCCATGCTGCATCAGCAGCCCTCCCAAAGCTCCTTGTCCTGGCACAGGCTAGCCACTTTTCCTGGCTTTGATAAGCCCCAAAAAGAGGCCCTTGCCAGCCCTTTTCACCTCGATTCCCTTCCCCAGTGTGGACTTACGTGCACTGGAACTGATCTCCTTGGCGAGTGGAGAATGAATCAATAGAATTTGTATAGGAAATATGTCTGGTTGTTCTTCATTAGTTTTGTGTTGCGTTAAACATGGATTTACATTTTTAACTATATCAAGTTATCTCTGCATTTGTCACAACTACCTTGAAAACAGACTGAAACGGATGTAAATGGATGAAAATGAATATTTTGCATAGGGAGTAACTTTATTTTCTGTCTCACTTGTATCAGAAAACTGTTTTGTACATGTTCTATGGCTTGTATAAAATGCACAAAGTAATGAGGCTCATCATTATCATGCTATTGTCATTTCAAAGCATTGAAATGCAAAAATTAGCATTATCATTAGTTCCACAAGTTTTTTCCATGTAATGAAAACAATTAATCAGTATAAACCGAATGTTTCAAGTCACTGGCAAGGAACAAATTCACAGATTCCTTGCAAGTAGTGCTCACACTATTTTTTTTCTTCCTCCATTATGCAGGTATTAAGATTTTAGACGTCTGTTCTGGTGTCCAGTCATAAAAAATGAATGGAAAATAGAGCTCATTCAAGCCATTTGCTTACCCTAAGGCAGGATCAACTATATCTTCCTCAGTCCAGGTTAGAACATTTTAAGGATGATTTATATAGCTCTGGAAAATCATAGCTTCTCTAGGATATGTATTTCCTGTTCCTCTTCTTGTTGGAGTTAAACCTGTTTGACTCTCCATGAGCTTGAAAGTGGTTTATCCATTTACTCTTGAAAGTTTATCATGCTCTTTCCTCATTCTTCTCCCTAAGCTTAGTAGACATCAATCATTCAGTCTTTCTTCAACAATGATGTTTTATAAACCTCTGATCAATCATGTTTCTATCTCCTGACTACCTCCAGCTGATGCCTAAAACTAAATGCAGCACTCTAAATGAGGCTTACTAATGTGAGAGAAAAAGATTACTTTTTATGTTGCAAACGTAGCATGAGATCTCCCTTCTGTGCAAGATGACATTTCAACTTCTGTTCAGTTTATATGTACTAAATTCCCAGGTTGCCTTTGAACCATTGCTACCCGGTTGGTTACTTCCCACAGTGCGTAGGCAGTTTCTTTCTTCTTCTTGGGTGTGGAGCATTGTACACACTGAGTTCTGCCCTGCTTCCTCCTCGCATGCCCCTCCTCTGGCTGGTCTGTCTTGGTCTCTTCATTCTAGTCCTCTCTTCTAGTGCACTCCAGGGCTTCACTTCATGTGCTGCTTTCATAAGTATTCTCTTTATTCTACCATTCACAAAAGCAATAGTAAAAATAGATCCTTGCCTTGCAGAACCACTCTTGATATAGCTCTCCCTTTTGACAGGGAACTACTAATAACTGCTCTCCAACTACAGTTTTCAGCTGGTTTACACCCTTTTCATCTGCACCAAGCTTTTCAAGCTTGTTTATCAGAATGTCACATCAAAAGAATTAGGAAAATCGAGTTGTGACATCTGCTGCTTTTCCTCTCTTCTTAGGGTCTCCTATCATGTCAGAGAGGGATATTAGATTGGTTGACAGTATGTGTTCATGATAAATCCATGCTGACTTCTTCTCATCTCTTTCTGTTTCTCTCTGTACTTGAGGCAGTTTGTTCTAATATTGTTTTGGGGTTTTTTTTAGGAATTGATTTCAGGCAGGAGGTCTATAAATATAAACACTTGGTTCTTACCTTTTAAAGATGGGAACAATGATGCCACTTTTATTTTCTGAAATTTCAAATGTCCTTTAGAATTTCTCCAAGACAACTGTTAAAGGCTTCCACTTTATACCAACCATTCCAGGGATCTTAGGTCTGCATCAGCCTAAACAGACTTAGAAATACATAACCTATTTAACTACTCTCTAAACTATGACTTTCTTCTTCTTACCTATTCTTACTGCTTGGTGTTATGATTTTTTTTATTGAATTTACTGGTGAAATATTTATAAGTAGATATATAGCTGTAATATGCAAAGACAGTGTTTATTGTATGTTGCAGGCAGGGGTTAACTTAATCCCACAGTGATCACAGTTGTTTTTCTCAGCTTTCAGGTACTTTATTTCAGCTTTCCTATTTATAGTCTCTTCTTCGAATGAGCATGATTTACAGAGAATAATAAACTATTATGATATATATAAAATAAGCCTATGAAGGCATTTAGTCATGTACAATTTGCATAGAATATTACCCTTTGCTTGAACTGTAGTAATTGTTTGCACAAGAGTTAAAGCTGTTTTAAGATTTGCATCATCCACATATTGTTCAGGTGACTGATGCATTTGTCTAAAGGTATTCAGTTTTTATTAGATAAGAACTGCTTATTGTTTGCCAGGCAGTTTGAGATCTTTTTAGAAGAAGTTATAATCTCTAGAGAAAAAACATTGGTGAATTTAAGGTAAGACATTTTCTGATTCAGTCTTTTTTTATGCAACACATATATTACATCCACTTGACAGTATTTATTATTGTAAATAATTAAAAATGTTTTCTGAGATACCGACAAAAGCATATACCACACAGTTACATTTTAGATCATGTTATCAACTGCATCCTGAGTTTAAGATTGACAATGTATAAAATACAGTTGAGTGTTTAAAGTGTTATTTGTGTTAACCACTTACGAAGATAGGCAAGTAGTCTGGATTCATACTAGAAGCAATGTGATTTAAAAAAAAAAGAGCATTAGTGAAACGTGTAAGAGTTTGGGCAAGTGAGAGCTATGAGTTTTTTATATATTTAGAAGTACGGGAAATTGTTTGCAAAGTTAACATACTCATCTGAGTGTGGACCAAAACAAAATCAAGAGTTTTTTTCTTAATCCCTGATTGTGGAAGATTGTTTGAATCCTGGTTACAGAACTAAGTGTTGATATTTATTTAATATTAACTTAAGATTGATCTCTTTTATCATTTTTATTCACTTATCATTTTCAATCACTTTTCAGCAGCAGTCTCTGTGAAATTAGTATATGTGTACACCTCTAGGATGTTTGAATACTAAGGCCTAAACGCAAGTAGGGCATCTTCATCTAAGATGCGAACTGAGTGAAGTGGAGGGACCTATGTTGAAATTTGCAAATTCAAATTCAAATGGTAAATTCTACTTCAAGGGAAATAAACAGGGATTTTTTTTTCCCCTCTGATTCATCTGTATTTCTCTTACTTCAGAGTAGCTACTACCCCGTACACAGCTCCTTGAAAGGCTTCACTGGAGTGATGTCAGGTGGGTTAGGCTGAGGTGAAACTGCCAGTTTAAAGCATGATACAGTTTCAGAAGCATGTGGAATTCCAGTGGTTTGTATTCACAGCAGTTTATTAGCAGCTCATGAGGTAGTCCTGCTGTTGCAATAATACTTGAATTTATTGTATGTTGCAGGCAGGGGTTAACTTAATCCCACACACATTGCTGACCAGATGTGACAGTCTATTCAGAGGTGTGAAGAGGACAAATAGATTCCAGGAAATATATCACTTTTAAATCTTCTACTTCTCTTTTCCGCTGAATTAATATCTAACTAAAGGTAACATAAGGAGGTTTTTTCCCCAAATATTCTGGAGTGCTTGTTCAGCTAAGGCCTGGCAGTGTTAAGTCACAAAGTAGGCAACTTTATTACCCCAGTGATTTTGCATCACACCTGTATTTCACAAGTTAGTCAATACAAATACATCCTGTGGACCTTAATCCTACAGACTTTCATTCAGCTGCATTTGCTAGTGGCAGGCATTGATAATGTAATCACATATAATGTCTGTAAACTATGTATATGGAGAGTATAAATGCTATGAAAATAAATTTGATAATGTTGTAATTGACAGTACAAGCGGCTGCTAATTCTTTTAAACTGTGTTTTATTAAACCTTCCAATAATGTGAAATGGTCAAATTGCTACATGATTGTTGCTGTAAACTATATATTTCTATCCTATCTAAATATTTATTTAGAATTACACTCATGTAGGTTGGAAAGGATGTTCACAGGTCATGTAATCCAAAGCAGTTGGACTACAAAGCAGTTAGAGCAGGTTGCTCGTGGCCTTGGTGTTATTTTACCTCTCAAGTTAACCCACTGGCAGTTCATTCATCCCTCTTATTTTGCACTTATCTTTGACACTGTGGGGGGATTTGAAAGGAAGAGGAATTATGAGAATTTGAAGGAAGAAAATTTTTGAAAACAGTTTTTTTTTAAGGATTACTACATTTTGCATCTTGGAGTGGTGTTCTGTAATTTAGTAGTTAGGGGTGCCTGCACAGTGTCCTCTCTTTGTTTCCTCCCCATTCCTGAATGTGTCATTAACTAATTGCTTGTTACTAAATCTATAATAAACTGCTTCAATTCTGGTTTAATTAAAAACACAGGGTTGAGCATCTTTTCCTGTGACAGGTAGCAAACAATGCTTTGCTGCGTATTTGTGCAGACACCTGTGTGCAAGTTCCATTTGCTGCAAAGACAGAGCAGGTGGCAGGAGCATGCGGTGGTGACAGTGGTCACAAGCTGAGTAACTTTTGTTGGGGGATATTCTGGTGGCCTTGTAGTCTCATGAGACCTGGTGGAGGGTGGCTTGCCCAAAAGTGGCAGGCATCTGCATGCAATTGCCATTAGCTGTTTCATTGCTCCTTAGCACAGTGGACAGTGTCTTAAAAAAAAATTAGTATGCAGTTTGTGTGGCAGAGGCTGTGGAATTTAAGGTCCTGCGAGGAGCGAGCAAGACAATACCAGAATTACAATTCTGGACTTCAGAAGAGATTATTTCAGCCTGCTCTGGGAGCTACTTGGGATGATCCCAAGGGAAACTGCCCTGGAGGGCAAAGGGGCCCAGGAGAGCTGGCTAATCTTTAAGCACATCTCTTCAGGGCACAAGAATTGTCCCTTCCTGTCAAGCAGGCATGGCAGAAGGCAAGCATGGATGAACATTGTAAAGTCCTGGTCTGACTTTGGGCTCAGGGAAGGTTTGTAGTGATCCCAAGAATGAGATTAAGACACAAACGAGGTCAAATGCTGCCAATCAGGCCACTTTTATTGAATGAGTACGAAGGAATGGAGCAATAGGAAAGACAGGAAATATTAGAAAGAAACTAAGCAAGCATTCAGAAAGGTAAGCAAAGGATAGTCACCACCATGGATTCAGCGGCATCCTGTTGGTCCTTGGTCATCAATTTTTTGGCAGTGGGTGCACACTGTAGCTTGTTTCTGTGGTCCTTTTATCCTCAGTCAGGCACAGGCGCACACATCTTATGAGCTGTTTACATGCCTCAGGTCTTGCTTATCATGCAGCCTTCGTGTGACTGTAGTAACCAGGACACGGTCCCTGGAGGCTGCCAGCCCAGCCTGGGTAGGGGCTGGTTTTGGAGGTGCCTGATGAGTGATGAGAATGGTCTGCTGCTATAGTAAGTCTGCACGTTTCCTTCCTGATAAGCAAAATGAATGGTTTGTTGTTTGCACAAGGTCCCTTGCAAGCTGCAGACAGGTGCATACAAGCAAGCTTTGAGACAGTTACTTGACTTCCAATCTCATAAACATGGAGCTCCTGTCTAAGCTCAGACATGGAAAAGGAATATACAGATGGTGGAAGCAGGGACAGGCTACATGGAAGGGATACAAAGACATTGCCTACTTACCTAGAAATGGAGTGAGGAAGGCCAAGGCTCAGGTGGAGCTGCTAGCAAAGGAGATGAAGAGCAGTACAAAAGGTTTCTCTAAGTACATTGTCGGAAGAAGGAAGGTTAGGGATGGGGTGGGCCCATTGCTCAGTGGGGCAGGGGACCTAATGACAATTGTCAAGGAAAAGGCTAAGGTACTCAGTACTTTTTTTTCCTCTGTTTTCACTGGTAATGCTTGTTCTCTGGCCCCTTGGGTTCCTGAGCCTCCAAGCAGAGTCTGTGAGAGTGAAGCAGTGCCCACAGTATGGGAAGAAAGAGTTAGGGATCATTTAACGCCCTTGGAGGTACACAAATCTGTGTGACTAGATGGGAGGCATCCAGGGGTGCTGAAGGTTCTTGATGATGTCATTGTGAGGCTGCTCTCTGTCATCCTCAAAACGTCATGGCAATCAGGGAGCTTCCTGATGGGTTAAAAAAAGTAGACATCACACCCATCTTCAAGAATGGCAAGAACAAGGATCCGGGTAGCTGCAAACCAACCAGCCTCACCTCAATCCCTGTGAGGTTTATGGAACAAATCCTCCTAGAAGCTGTTTCTAAACACAAGAATGACAAGAAGGTGATTGGGAGTAAGCATTTATCAAGGGCAAATCCATGATGACAGGAGGGAGTGCACTGTCAGCATGTTTGTGGACAACATCAGGTTGAGTGGAGTGTAGAGCAGGGCTTCTTTTCAGAGGAATCTGGACAGATTGGAGAAATGGGATGAGGGGAACCTCATGGAGATCGACAAAAGCAAGTGCAAAGTCCTCTACTTGAGATGGAATCATCCCATGCAATAGTAAAATCTTGGGGTTGACTGTGTGGAAGACAGCTCTGCAAAAAAGGTCCTGGGTGTCCTGCTGGACAAGTTAAACATGAGTTGGCAGTGTGCCCTTGCAGCAAAGGAGACCAAATGCATCCTGGGCTGTGTTAGCAAGAGTGTAGCCAACAGGGCCAGGGAAATGATCCTCCTCTCTTTTTGGCATTTGCGAGACCATATCTGGAGTACTGCATCCAGTTTTTGGGCTCCCCAGTACAAGAAGGATATTTAAGTTTTGGACTGAGTCCAGGAGTGACCACCAAGATGGCTGAGGGCTGCAGCACAGGGTATATGAGGTGAGTCTGGGGGAACTGGGTTTGTTCAGCTTCAAGGAGAGAAGGCTCATAGGAGACTTCATTGCTGCCTGCTGCCATCTTACTGGAGGATACAGAGGAGATAGAGCCAGACTCATCCGAGAGGTGCACAGTGACAGGAAAAAAGCAATGGAGATAAGCGGGAACATAGGAAATCCTGATTAGGTATTAGGATTTTTTTCTTTTTGTAATAGTGATGATCAAATGCTGTAAAAGGTTGTGTGATGTTCAAGACTTGACTGGCCATGGCTGTAAGTAACCTAATCTGTTGTAGACTTGCTTTGACCAGGTGATTGGCACAGTTGACATCTGGATCACCTTCCAAGCTAAATCATTCTGTGGTTATATAAAACCTGTATGCTGGGTGGGAGAGGGAAGACTTAGGAAAGGCAATATTAATAATGTAACTAAATAAACAATAGCTGAAGGCCTAGCATTATAATATTTAGTTTATTTTCTTTCAACAGCAAATTTTTCAAAATGTTTATGGCAGAAAATAATTTTGAAATAAATATTTTTGTCTTATCTGAGGTAAATTGGATGAATTTCATTTTAACATTGCTTTTATAAATTTCTTTGTTTTCTGTTGGCTTTAATTGCCTCAATAATCATAGCCACTATATTTTCCAGCCTGTGTTTTCTTGCTTTTATTTTTGTTTGATCTTTCTTTAAAATGCACAAAAATCCTTGCTATTTTTATACATGACAGTTTTTGAACATCTGCAGAAAAAAATCAAGAATTCTTATAATGCCATTGATTATTTGTGCTTAACACTGCTTTATTTGGCAAAAAGTAGAATGACTCAATAATGGGTCATAAGTTCTAAGCTAATTGATCTTCTTTCATCCAATGAGATTGCTTTAAACAGTAATCAGTTCTAGCCATACTTCGGGTATCCAAGTGGAAACATTGAACTGTATGTCTTACATCATCACAGACCATGAATTAGAAGAGTTGCGGGAAAAAAAAGTAACTTTAGTCATTCCATGGCACAGAGAAAGTAACATTAAAGAAATGAGAATTCTTAATGGTACTACTGTGCGAAGAGACCAGTTGAGCAGAAAAGTTTATTTCTGAAACATAAGACTTTCTGTTGTGAACACCACAGACAGCTTCACAAGTATAAATTATCTCTCCTCTAATGAGCATCAAGGTCACACTTGAGATTCTAAATCCATGTCATTATTCTAAAATGTGTTTGTGAAGAAAGATTCGTTTGCTATTTAGTGAAGGAGCTTTTAGGGATTGCTTTAAACTAACTTTGATTAACCTCAACAAAAGCTTAAAATACTTCAGTGTCAGAACTTTTCACGAAGGTTTAAGATTTCCGTAAATGAATCAAGGGAGAAAAGAATCAGAAAACCGTAACAGCTATGAGGTGGCTGTGTAAATGAAAAGAACTGCAAACCTATAATTAATAGAATTATCACCTGTTACAGAATTCTTACAAAATGGCAATCATAGTTATATACTTTTAATCCTTTTTGAATCACAGAATCACAGGGGTCGGAAGGGACCTCTGGAGATCATCTAGTCCAACCCCCCTGCCACAGCAGGGTCACCTAGAGCAGGTTGCACAGGATGGTGTCCAGGCGGGTTTGGAATGTCTCCAGAGTTGGAGACTCCACCACCTCTCTGGGCAGCCTGTAATGAAGTGGTCAGTTAGGCAAACATTTATGTATATATACACACTCATAGCTGTGTCTGTATATGTATATATGTATCTGTGTATATAATTTCTGAACTTTTGATGTGACTTCAAAAAGTTATAATCTAGCAAAGGAATTAATGAAGGCACACTGATGAACATCAAGTTCATTGAATGTCAAATTGTGTTATTTCCCAAATGTTAAAATAGTACTTAATAGCCTTTGATGCAGCAAAATAAAATAGATGTTTTCTTTGATATGCATGTGCAGAACAAAGATGGCTTTGAAGTCTGTTTTTGTGTATTCCTTTAGCAGCAAAAAACTGACATGCGATTGTAAACTTAGATTATTTGAAAGTATGAAAGCACATGAGACTTAAAAGGAAAAGTAGGACAATTTTCTTGACAGAAAAGTAATGCTACCTCTAGTGTCAGTGATGTTAATTGACTGTACTTAAACTTTCCCAAGACTTTAGGTCGTTAGTTTGTTTGAACTAAAGGGATACCATTGTGAACAAACTTTATAAACCATAAATGATATAGAGAAATAATAAAATTAAGTTGGCAAAATGAATTATTTAAAAGCGATTTCTAATTTGGTTTAGGTATAGCTATTGTTTGTCAGTAGATCTTTGAGAGCACCAGCCACCACTGGGTAGCAAAATGTTTTAGCACAGTCTGAACAGGGACACATGATTTGATACATCTCCTTGCCTTGATTACCCTTTTGTGAAGTATGTAAACAGGTATTTGAAAGGATGTGTCTCCTCCACAAAGGTTAAAAATAAAACAGCAAACAAACCTCTCTTCTACTCCTCATCTTTAGATATGATTCCAAACTTTTCTATTTATTATTTCTACACCCATTGGTAATAAACAGCATTTTTGTTTCAGAAGCCTTTGTTAAACTTTCTGTATGACAGCCAAACGAGTCTTCAGATTCTGTGCCTCTGCAAATTTGTTGCAAATCAGCAACAATTTCACAACTGTTTACTATTTACTTTTTGATGACTGATGAAAATATTAAATTTTTTTCACTTTTCTTATATCTCTGTATCCAAAACCTAAACTCGTGTTTCTTTGGAGAACTTTTGCTGTTCCTGTTATTCTGTTCTGTGGGATTAATTATATGCTTGTGGTTATCAATCAAATCAGTCTGCGACATAATAAAAGAAACAGCATACCTAAAATGCAGGTTAAGCTAATCTGAAGATTTTCTCTTATTTCCTCCTAATACTGGCAAAATATGATTACTCTTTCTGTCTCCTAGAATATTCCTCAGTATTTTAAGATTTGCTAGGGAACTGATGGCTCACAGCTCTCTTCAACCTATACAGGTCTCTCAGGCTACTTCTGTGATGTCCTTGGTAGTGGTGCTGGTGAACAGCTGACAGATGATGCAGACTTATTCCTCTGACAGATGATGCAGTCTTACTCCTTTCTCCCATTGTCCTTTTTTCTCTCTGCCCTTTCCTGACCTCCCACTCGTGAACACAGCCCCTGCTCTCCCTGTCCCCTATAAAAGAAGCTATTTCCCATTGGCTCAAAGTAGCCTCTCCCCCATCTTACAGATATGGAAATTCCTCTCAGTCAACATGAGCTGGCAATGTGTACTCGCAGCCCAGAAGGCCAGCTGCATCCTGGGCTGCTTCAAAAGAAGTGTGGCCAGCAGGTCGAGGGAGGTGATTCTGCCCCTCTACTCTGCTCTGCTGAGACCCCACCTGGAGTACTGTGTCCAGCTCTGAAGCCCCCAACATAAGAATGACATGGACCTGTTGGAGCGAGTCCAGAGGAGGGCCACGAAGATGATCAGGGGGCTGGAGCACCTCTCCTGTGAAGACAGGCTGAGAGAGTGGGGGTTGTTCAGCCTGGAAAATAAAAGGCTCCAGGGAGACCTTATAGCAGCCTTCCAGTACTTAAAGGGAGCCTACAGGAATGATGGGGAGGGACTCTTTATGAGGGAGTGTAGCGACAGGAGGAGGGGTTACGGTTTTAAATGGAAAGAGGCAGATTTAGATTAGATCTTAGGAAGAAATTTTTCACTCTGAGTGGTGAGGCACTGGACCAGGTTGCCCAGGGAAGTTGTGGATGCCCCATCCCTGGAAGTGTTCAGGGCCAGGTTGGATGAGGCTTTGAGCAACTTGGTCTAGTAGGAGGTGTCCTTGCCCATGGCAAGGGGGTTGGAACTAGACGATATTTAAGGTCCTTTCCAACCTAAAGCATTCTATGATTCTGTGGTAATTCCCAATGGTGTTATCCACGGTCTGAGGCCTGAGTGTTCAGTGACAGCAAGCTTCAAGTGGTTCAGCAGTACCTAGAACAACAGCTAGTTTAGAAATTTAGTTAAATCCCCTGTTTTGAGTGGTCTCACATCTGGCAGGCATTGGGCAAACTGTGCTGGTAAAAACTCATAGTTCAGTCAATTTCTGACACAAGTGCCTCCTTAGCCATGAATGGCATGTTGCACAATGGCTGTCACTGCCCCTTACTACTGTCTATATGCAAATTTGCTTTTATCATGGAGCCTTGTCTTTTCTGCTGGTTGCCTTGCTCCTTGGTAAACCTGCCCAGCTCTTACCAGATCACTACTGGAGAATGGTCAGTCTGTGGGTAAAGAACATAGTGAGTATGCTTAGACGAGGCGATGGTTGTTTTGTGAGAGTGGGAATATGTGTCTTAGTGAGTCTAAGGCTGGAATGAGATGCAGATGAAAGGAGAGCCATACAAGGGAAGAGTACACAAACACGTCACTGTTTCACTAGTCTTACCCTGCAAACACACTACACAACAAAACAATGAGTAATTTTTTATTTTTATGGTAAATCAAGATGACAATATAGACACACCTCTAGATACTTATTATTCAGGCTTATTGAATATATGATGTCTAACAATTTTGTCACTTGTAAAGTCATTTACAAGGAAAATATTCACACATCTTATTGCAGGATTTTTGAAACCTTGTTTTTGTCAGAAATCATCAGACTCCAAACTTTCAGGTCATGACAATTTCAAATTTGAATAAGAGAGGTACTTCACTGAATGCAATAGATGCATGGTTTGATAATTTTCTAACACTCTAGATTGTCTAATTACAAACCAAAACCAAACCAAACCAAACTGAACCCAAACCAAGGGTTGGGAAGGGAAGGGAGCATTTGAATTTTCCTGTTGGAAGGAACAAGGATACAATTATACTTAAATGAATGAGTGGAACAGTGAATCAAGTCCAAAAAATGTGAATTATGTGACATTTGAAGTATTTTTGTCATTGAATGAGAACTTGTCCAAGAAAATGAAAGTTACATATGGTACAAAGAAGGAAACAAATCAATGTCTGCAGTCAGAGTTCCTAGCCTAGTAAAATATCTCTGTGATAAAAATATGTTGGTGTGAGACCCAGGTTTACATTTTGTTTTAAACTCTTAGAAAATTATTTTGACTTAAAGGTAAAAGATCTCAATGAGATGAAAAGTGAAATGAAAAGATTATGTTATCTTGAATTCTCAATGGAAGCTATTGTCCTACATAATTTATAGCAAGTTTTTCTTTGATCTTTTATATTTACAGAGGGTATTACTAGTGAATGCAAATTTTAAAGCTAAAATACTCCTGTTAATTCTACAATTTATACTTACAGTAATTATTTGGATTTAGTTTATCTTAAGTGAGTGTTGTAGTAACAAACCAGTCATTAAAAAATAAGTTTATGTTTCTACATGTACTTGCAAAATCTGCCTACAAGGTTTCCATCTCAATATCTGGATCAGAATCTGCAGTTACAACAATCTTGCAGTTAACTGAAAATAGTCACCCTTTTAAGCTAACAAAGTATCTGATTCTTGATCTTCCTGCCATTTAGGTTTCCACTTATCTAGTATGCTTGGGAACTCTGACCTATTGGGCTTACAAATTCGTTGCTGTTTTAAAATTACAAGCATTCCAGCAGAACAATGAAGCTTGCAGTTGAAAATATCTATTTCTACTTTATAATTGAAACAAACAAAAAAATTCTTAAAAGAACTAAATACGTTGACCTAGACTTTGCATATGGGCAAGAAAATTAATAAAGTCATATCATTCCATCAGTGAGAAGCAGAGACTGGTAAATTCTACAAAGTACTATTTCCTACAGGCATGTCTGGAAATTTGTTTTAGTTTTCATAAATAGTTATCAGTCAGAGGAAAATCACTGTATCAGAGTACTTAATTTACATCAGAATGTTAACATTAAAGTAAAAGACAACTTTGCATGTGTAAAAGACTGGAATCTTAAAAAAATTGGATGAGGATTTCAAAGAAAAAACCCACAACCAGCATTAATGACACTGTCCGATTTCTAGTTAGCACAGACTTTCTGTCATTCCTTCTACTCAGATGTCTGACATGGATTTTGTGAAGCAGGAAATGTCTAACTTTAAAGGTGCCATGAAAGGAACTGAAACTAAAGGAAAACTAAGTTTTAAGATCCTTTCCCTTTCACTCCTTGTTGCAGCAGAGTGCTGTGAAGACCCATCCAAGTATAGCTCTGTTCAGATGATGATATATGTATTACCAGCCGCATCAGTTATAGACTCAATCTAGCTCATGACATTAGAGGTCATAAACTGTTCAGCTTCCTTTGTACCTGATGCACGTGGTCACATTGTTCTTTGGAAATTTATGTAGCCAAAAAAGTCTTGTAAAGCATAAATCTTTGATTTGAAAATTAGAGTTTCAGTCCCTGATCTCCTAAACCTTTATGCATGAGAATGCAGTTCTCCTGAATGGACTTCAGAGACTACAGCATGGGAAAACAGACTTCGTGGTTGCACAATTATTGGCACAACCTTGAAGAAGGAGCAAAATGCAACAGACCAAGAAAGTAGGAAAACTTCTCAGATTTTGCCTGAAAACCTTCTTTCATTTATATTTAAATTTCTGATATGGCATACTGCTTTTGGAGATTCATTGGATTTCCCTTCCTAACAAACAAATTATGCTAGTGAAATGGGAGAGAAGAATATTCACATTATCTGTTAAAGATTTCCTCTGTATTAATAGCCATTCAGTATCCATTGTTCTATGCTGGATACATGTTTTAAAATATTAACTTCTATAGGCAGCTTACCTTATTTTTTAAATCAATAGCCCTAATTGCAAATTGCATTTCTTTTTTAAAACTAGATAAAATAAAGATTCACAGGGGAAATACTGATAGCTGATTGTGTATCACTGTCCCAGTTTTCAAAGTAGATGTAATCCATCTTTTTCATAAGTAATGAGCACTTGATGCTAACAAAACAAGTAAATTTTTGCTAATTGTTAAGGGTAGGATAAAAAGTAGCATATGGCCCAAGCGTTACGAAGAGCTTAACAGTACCACAGAGAGCTAAACTCAGTAAATAATGCCAAAACAGAACAGTTTAACTCCTCTGGATTTAGATTTCACCAAGACAGTGGGGTGTGACTCCTTCACACCTGCTGAAAATACCTTGGCTGAGGTCTAATTCAGGGCAGTCGGATTCTGAGTTCTCCAGCCCCACCACAAGCTGGGTGCTGGAGTCCACACAAAGGTTCTCTGGAGGCTGCTGTGTTACAAGTTCACACAGTAGGGTCCCAAAGGTGTCTACTAAATGATCTGGTTTGCACTTCAGACTAAAGACCCTCACATTTGTCATTGTCTCAAACTTTTGGCCAAAATTTGAGTTAATTGTTTGAGTGTTCATTTGAAAACTAGCTTGAAAAGTATTCTAGCATAATTTGACTATTTTCTAACCTGGCTACTTACTGCTTTGTCAAGATGTAGGCCATAAAGTTTGAGACATTATTTTGAGCACTTTATTGTGTGAAATACAGGTTTTGGTTCTTATTCAGATTAATACACTTTAACTCAAGCAAATTTCTTACTCTTTGCTAAAAAGCATGGTATTTTCCAGGTCATAGCTGTAACGTGGTGCTCAGTATCAATAGTCTCTTATTTTCCATTTCTGGAATCATGAATATAATGAGTCTTTACTTATACTGTGACAGTATTGCCAAAACACCTTATGAAGTATTCTTGTGGTTTTGATCTAGAAGCTGCAGAAAGGGGAAGAAACAATAATAATAAAAATAGGAACAGGGTTGCATATTTAAAGTGCCTGGCAGTTGTCTAGCAATACTCTACGTATGTGGGAGAGATTTAGCATTACGCTGGTGCCCGAACTTTGCTCCAATTTCTCTCTTCTGATAACTCACCCAGGAAGAAGAAATGTCTCCTGTAAGTAGTTTCCAATCAAATTATTGCCTGACAAGTTGAGGCAACCTGATTTGTACCATCTAGTCTCCATAGCTCCCGAAAAGGAATGAGTCTGGTAACTACAGGAAGCTTTAATAGATCGGGTCAATTCTGATTTTGAGGAGTAGAGGGAAAAGTTTTTCTGAGTTTTATGACAAAGCCATAAGATCAACAGGAAGCGTATGGGAAGCACTGCAAGCCATCACCTGAATGTACCAGAGATGTTCAAAGTTGTGGTGAGTACCTTTTTTGAAAATAGGCATAACATTTACCTCTTCCCAGCCACCATTGACTTCCCTTGAATGTCAAGGTCTTTCAAGTGGGATAGAGAGCAGGCCAGCAACTACAAAGCCTGTATTCCTTAATATCGTTAGGTGAATCTTGTCCAGTTCCGAATTATTAATACCAAATAATTTGTAGACTCTATTCTGTTAGGCCTTGGAAGTAAGCTTCATCAAGTCCTACACTGGGGAAGGTGAGATAAAAACTTAAGAAGTGAGGCTTCCAGGTCCCAGAGGAGAGATGTCTGAATTGTGTGATTGAAGTCAAATTTTCATCCTAAAAATAGGATATATAGTATGGATTAAAAGAGACAGTTATATAAGATTCTTAGTAAGGATCTTTGTAAATCTTTATGGCTATGAAGTGTCTGCCCTGCATCTGCAGCAGTAATGTCAGAACTCTGATATAACATAGAAGAAGCATTCATCACAAGACCATGCATTACTGTTTCTCTCTTCTCTTCAATGTCGTGAACTAAGACCTCTGGTGCAGGAACTAGCAATTTGTGGAGGATAGGACACCGTCAGTAAGGGCCAGGAATCTGTCAAGATTTCCCACAGTTTGGCCTAGAAACTTCCTTCTTGCTGAGACTTCTTCCTGATGGGCTTTCAAGGTGCCCAGCAATTTCAAGAGTTTTCTGGATGTGCTCGAGAGAGTGTTGGGTATCCTCTGGTTGTGATACATTTGCAGGGGAATTTATGGCAGAAATTTTTCTTCTGCATCTATCTAAAGATCTTTAAGTGAATTTTAGGAAATAAAGGATTTTATAGAAACCTTTGCTGATTCTCAGATGACAAACCTCACCTATTTTAAAGGAGACAATGTTGTATTAAGATCCTATGAATCTATTTTTAAAAAAATAATTTTAAGGGGGATGGGAAACCATATACCTTGTTTTCTGTATGACACGTTCTAGAAACTGCTAAAT
Organism: Burhinus bistriatus; assembly: GCA_013397275.1. Lineage (NCBI taxonomy): Eukaryota > Metazoa > Chordata > Aves > Charadriiformes > Burhinidae > Burhinus > Burhinus bistriatus. Next base: position 95,770 of record VYXH01001110.1, on the reverse strand, counting down.
TGTCATATTCCTTGAACTGTATTCACAAAAGGGATTCAGTGTAACAATATTAACACTACAGAATTAGGTGGCATTCTGCATTTTACACAGTTATTTCAGGTCTACATTAAATGCAAAACACTCAGAATAATAAATAATTAAGAAGCTGAAACATATTCTTTTATGAAACAATCTCTCTCTATATATATGGCAAATTTAAATTATTAGCAGACATCCAAGCTGTCCTCCCATTTAACTCACTGCAGCTGTATATATGACTCAGCTCCATACATTATTATAAATCCTTTTAATTAGTGTTTCTTTAAGGAATCCTGAGGTTACAAGCTAAAAGAAGATCATAGATTGATTGAATCTTTATCCCTCAGCATAAATATCTGAATGGGAACCAAAAAAGATCACAAGTGAGACATGTATACTGCAGGAATGAAAACTGCTAAGGTCAAAAGAACTAGCACTGGCAAAGTCAGATTGTATAAGCGACTATTTGACAGACTTAATCAGATTTTGAGACAGTCTGATCACTCATAGTTACGGATACTGATAAATTTGCAAGACACCATCTCTGCTAAATTTTACTTCCAGGAATATTGTACATTTCAGGGTTTGCAAGAACAATTGAGAGAGACTATTTTGCAGTACAGGACAGCAGAATTTCCGGGTAGGTAGAAACTCATTGGCACCAGGCTATTATGAAGAGTGGCTTAAAGAAAGCACAACTGCAGCCTCTGAGGAGGACAGATTTAAAAAGGACTGTTGTTGCCTTTATTCACCAGAAGGAGTAGAATCAGCCAATCAATGAACCAGAAACTATATATCTGATTGAAGTCCTGTGTTGGGTCTCTTAAATAATTCCTTCGAACAATGAAAAGCAACTTAGATCTGGTGAGTGGAAAAACAATCCTTTGATGTCAATCTTTTCTCTTGGATAGATAAGCTTGACTTTTCTAAGGGGCAGGAGGGAGAAGGTAAATTCAGGTTCAAAAATAAGTGTAGACTGTGGCACACTACCAGCTTTTCTGATGATATTGTACTTAAATAAAATCAATATTTTAAAACTTTTTATGAGGTTCCTCTGTTAATATTATAATATAATTACCTTCCTAAGTATTTGGAAGCCTAGATATATGTTTGATTAAATGGCACTTTTAACTTTAATTAATCTTCTCTACAATACTGTAAGTAATATGTGCACTGTTATAATTATGTTTTTTGGAAACATCTGTTTCTGTCACAAAAATAAATCTTGCAGATAGCAGAATTTCACTCTAACCATGAAAGTATGTAGCTAGTAACAGCCAGTCCAGGTTCCAAAATTAAATTTAGGTACTATGATCATTCGTTAACAAAGTTTATACATATGCAGAAGTAGAAACTTACAGGAAAGAATTCAAAACTATTTTTCAATAATTTTCAATTATTTGCAAAAACAGCTTTTTTGCTGTTATTAATATGCTTATCCTAAAATTCTTTATTGGTTTTGAAAATATGTATGTTAATTTTGAGCATTTTAATTTTCAGTTACTGTTTTTGAATCTTTTTCGTAGTTAAGTAATGTAAAATTAAAACAAACATGGATTTTTGAATGAAATAAAATAATTGACTGACTCAACCTGATTGTTTTTCCTATGCCTTTCTCCTTCATTATGCCAAAACTGCCCACCAAAGAAAGATCTTAAAATTATTTTTCGAATCAGCTGCCCCACAAAATTATACCTCTTTTTACTTGCATTTCAATAAGGATCCATTTTTTTTTTCTTGAAATAGTACCAGATAATCATTAATGCCTCGTGTCAGGCCCTCTTAAAAGGAAGGAAAAACTTGTGATGGATACTATTTTTTAAAAAGTAATATACATTAACTAACAAATTTTAAACTGTATAACAGCAGATGTAGAAAACTGGGTTAGTTTGTTAATGTCCGTTCAATAATTCATTGATAGGATGGTACTAAACTAGTTTAATATGGAAATTTCTTTGGAAGTAACAACTTCAACATGTCTTTCTACATGAATTGGTAACTCTTGGAGGAGTTCTGATAATCTGTGGCTTGCTATTGTTATTTAGTCATGTATGCTATGTAATGTGTTCTACTTGGAGGCTATTCTAGATCTACAAAAGAGTTCTACCTTCCCTTTATTCCTATAAATCAGAACCCCGAATCTCTTAGTAAAATCTATGGAAAGCCTAATTGTATCACACTATTGCAGTAGCCATGCTCTGGGTTTTGGGATGTGTTTTGTAACACCTGCTTTTCTCCAACTCATTGCCCGTTTAGTAGTGATTAATTTTTATTTTGCATTTGTTCTTGTTTGTGCAATAACACTATATGAATTGTATAATATTGTAATAGTGAATTTTGATTAATGACTTAGTCATTTGATTTGATTTGTTCAAATAAAGGATGTATAGGGCTTTTTTTGTATAGAGGTGGTGACTTCTTAAAAAACAAACTAATATTGGTGAATCTAAGATAGTATTTTGCACATACAAATTTGTGATTCAGCATTAATTTTCAGAAGTGACAGCTTCAAAATATATTTCAATCCTGAACTCTTTGTTAAGAAAATTAATGTGAGTTCCTCATTTTTAATTGCAGCAATTAGCAGTTAAAAATACGAGTGAAGTTTGAACTTTCTTAACATTAGCATTTCTAATTATCTAATGTCCCATTTTTACTGAGGGTTATATAGCAATTTAATTGCTTTGTAATAACTTGTGAGCTATATTTGCAGAATGATTTGTCTTTACTTCTTTGCTTGATTTACATAATCTTGCATAATGTAGGTGAGGGTTCATATTCAGTGGGTTTTTTTTCATTCCTCATAATATCAAGCGCTGAGTTAGATAACTTCAGCTGATTCATGGATCTCTTTTAAAATTTTATATTATGATCTATGTTTGGGCCTATTAATCTTTCACCAAGCTAAATAAGATTTTGAGTGGAAAAAAAGAAAAAGCAGTGATAAAATCATATAGAATTTATATACAGTTTCAGTCTTAATTAGTTGCTTTTTGCAAGCTAATATATGTTCACATTTTCACATATGGATCTTTGAATTTTCAATGCCCATAAAAACAGAAGCTAAGTGGAAGACACATGAGTTTAAAACTGCAGTTTTACACTTAAGGCTTTCATAAAGCAAGTATATTTTAGAATGTTTCTTCTGAATTGATCTTTATTCTTTTCACAGATACTTTTGGTGGTAATGAGTAAATGATAAATATTCAGATCAGTTTTCTTTTGTATATAGAATCTTCTATGGAACATAAAAAAAAAAGTCTTCTACAGAAATGGACAATAATAGGCAATTAAAAACGTGAGAAATTCTACAAGGAAAATTATGGTTCCTGTGTGCAAATAGCAAAGGGAACATTACATGAGGTAGAATATTATGCTGTTCTAACTCAGGGATGGTTACACATTTCAAGACTAATAGCTCCTGAATAAATGACCTTTTTTGTACAATTTGAAATGTATAGAAAATCTCAAAATTAGAAATAGAAAGAAACACTTTTTACATCCAATCTAATCTCAAGCAAATTCTGCTATGTAGATTACATCTGTGTTTATTTAGAAGTCTGATCACAATCCAAGTCAGAAACTGTCCGATTTTTGACAAATCTCCATGACAGGGTTAGACTATATCATTCCTCAAGTTATAATCCCTGTTTCTTAACTTGCAGTTTGGAGGGCAGAAAAGCAGAGGAAAACAAGAAACTTTCGGAAAACAAACATTCTTGTTTGTTTCTTAAATTTGGCTGGCATCTTCCCATGCAGAGAATGAAACAAAGGTAAAAATATGGTGCCAAGGCAATAAAGACTGCTGGGAAGATTTCCCCAGTGTTACATAGCAAAGGAAGAGCATATGGCTAATTCTTTTTGTGGTCATCATTTTAAGCCCTCTACCAATTCCCTAGATGTGTCTGTGGTTTTTGTTGTTGTTGTTGTTGGTTTTTAAACTACTTTTTGATCTTTTTTTAAAATTAATTTGTAAGTTATGGTGGGGAGTGTGGAATCTCATCTGTAAACAGTGGTACTGGGTACAGTCCTCTGTTGGGAAGGTAATATTGGGCACATACTTTGTGTGCCAAAGCTCCATGAACTCTAATGAAAGCTGTATGCATTCTACTGTGACCTAAACATTGACTGCATGGGAGTTGCTTTTTTTTTGTCTTAGATTATTAGAATACCTATTCTAAAAACTGTCAAAGAAATTAGGTAGAAAAATACCATGATTATTCTAGATAGATCATAATTTTTAATGTATGTAAATAAAAGAAAGGGGAGTTTTCCTTTGTAATTCCTAAGGAAGGAAAAGAACCCACACCAGATTAAAATTATTCCGCTTCAAGTTTTCATTGAAATCAGCGTATAAACGGTATGAAAATATTAATTAAAGCATTTCTTTTATCTTAAATATAACAGGTATTGAGGACACACTTCTACTAGCAAAATATGTAGGCTTCATAGCATCTCTGGATATTGAATTAATCTGTTATGTAATGTGTAAAGAAGCCATATATAAACATAATTGGAAACAGATGGACATTGTAGGTCTTATGTAGACATATGTGATTTGATCCATTTGTTCTCCAGAGGGCTTCGCAGAAGACTATTAAAATGTAAAAGACATGGTCACATTAGCATGACTATGTTCTTGGGTAGGTAAACCCTGCCTCAAAACAGGGTTTATTGGCTTGAGCAAAGACCCGTGCTACGAAACTTTCCAGTTTTGAGTTTCTTCAGTTTTAACCACCCAGTGCAACATGTGTAAATAGATATATAGGCCTATCATAAATGTCATAAATATCTGCAGTAACCTGTCATAAATATCTGGACTACAGTGTTCACTTCTGGGCTCCTCTGGACAAGAGAGTCTTGGAGCTACTGCAGATAGTCCAGCTAAGGACCACAAAGATGATGAGGGGACTGGAACATCTCTCATGTGAGGAAGGGCTGAGAGAGCTGGAACTGTTCAGCCTGGAGAAGGGAAGGCTGTCCTGGTTTGAGGTAAAACAGGACCAATTTTGTTCAGTAACTACTTTTTAGCTAGGCCTCTTCTAACTGCTGAAATTAACAGCATATTGTGCAGAAAACTGTTCGCTATCAGAGTCATAAGACCGATGTTTATAGCTGATGCCAAGGAATGGGATGCAGAGAGGCTCTTGCTTATGCTCAGTATAAAAGCTGAGATATCAAAGGGGTCAACCCTCTTTCTTCAATGGCTGGCATCCAAGGAGGACTCTGTCCCTGCATCTGCCTTTGATCTCAATCCTGAATCCAGATCTGGAGTCCAGTTCCCATCCATCACTGAGTCCAGTCTGGGACTTCCCCAGTGCCTGCTGGTGATGTGATTGTCATCCTGGGAGCTTGATATGGTTTTGTATATATTTCATTATTATTGTATTATTAATATTTCATTAAAGGAGTTTAGTTCCTTCTAAACCCTTAAGTCTCTTTTTATCTCTCTCCTGCCTCCAGCCAGGAGGAGGAGAGAGAGCATCTGTCGTTCCACCTGACTGGGCCAGCCCAGCCCAAACCATGACAAAGGCTCAGGGGGAGTCTTGTCAATCTATAGAAATACCTGACGGGACAGTGCAAAGAAGATGCAGCCAGGCTCTTTTCAGTGGTGCCCAGTGACAGGACCAGAGGCAGTGGGCACAAACTGAAACACAGGAAATTCCCTCTGAACTCAGAAAACACTTTTTCACTGTTAGGGTGACTGACCACTGGCACAGGTTGCCGAGAGAGGTTGTGGAGTCTCCATTCTTGGATATATTCAAAAGCTGTCTGGACACCGTCCTGGGCAACCAGCTCTAGGTGACCCTGCTTGAGCAGCAGGGGTGGACCAGATGACCCCCAACCTCAACCATTCTGTAATTCTGTGTGTGCCTTTGATTAGGTTAGCCTTCTCAGCAGTGATTCAACCCTTGAACATCCAGCTCTGGCCCTTCCAGTCTTAATTGCAGTGATATCCTATAGAGCACAGGGAATACAGCTCTCCAGTGTTAATTCTTGTGTTCTTTATAATGGGATCATCCTAAATGCACGCTAAAAAGGTTTAGATATAACAGCATTTGATGAAATATATTAAACTAATATAGCTGTAATGAATAGAGCATAAAATATGCAAGATAGATATCCTTGAAGTATAACAGTTAATACAGTTATTTACTTCTCACTTGCCTCTGCAGAAAGTTTATTCTTAGAAACTATTTAATTACCATTGAAAAGTTTTTCGCATCTTCTTTGAAGCACCTGGTGGGAGACATCCCATTATATTGCTTGCAACAGAGTATAGTAAGTTACGTTTTACTTAAATTCTCAGTGTGTATATGGATTTTGCCAAACTTATTGCCTAAAATAGTCCTGCCTCTGTAAAAAGAATTCAAAGATGGTGCCTGATTTAGCAGTTATGTAGTGATATGGCTCAGCCTGTTTTTCTGCTTATATGAGCAGTTTAGGGTTACACTGCTTGGTTTTTATTTGTGTGTTTTGTTTAGCTTGGTGGTTTTCTTTTCTCTTTTGTATTGCTATTCATTAAAGAATGCTTCTTCTGTGATACAGGACTAGTTGATTTGAAGTCAGTCTAAGGGGAAAAATATTCTTCTATAATCCCTTGTGTTTACAGAAAGAGTTTATAGTGAAATTAGTAATGTGTAGTTAAATTCATGTGAGACTTTGAACAGCACATTTCAGAGCATGGTATGTTAACACATTTGGCTGTGTTATAAACTACATACAGCAGCTACTGTAATTTCCTCAAGTGTGCCTTCACCATAAATCTGACAAAGATGTCTTACTTTGCTGCTGCGTAATATTGTCTTTGATTAAGTATGTTGATAATTCCTGTATGCCTTTAATAGAGAAACTGATATTCTGACTTGACGCACATACATCAAATATAAATTGTGAAGTGACACAGTAAGGTAATGAGTTGAGACTCATGAAAGACATAACCTTTTTTTTTTTCCTTTTTTTTCCCCCTTTTTTTTTTCTTCCCCCCCCCTTCAATAATACAATGAATTCTAACAACTGAGATGTGAAATAAAATTTTAACATTACTTGTGTATAAACCGCTAATGTGCGTGGACACAAATGTTATGACAATATATTTGTCTATGATACACTATTACAGTCTCAGCAATCTGAGTGTTTACTGTTTCTGGTTTGAGTGAGTTCTACCTCCCCACAGCCACCCTCCTTCCCCCAATAATACTGACTATCTTTGCGGGAAATTGAAGTAAATGGTCTGTATCAATACTTAAACTCAGAAATAACTGTATTATTGCAATAAATATGTTGATGCAGGCATTGCTGTTGTTAACAAAGAACAGAATGCAGACAAGACATTCTGACAATTCATGTGTAATGAGTCTCTGGAGGACCTGTTTTCTCCTGTGTCTGGTTTGGATTATAAAAATGAAAGGTGTTTTCTTTTTTTTTCCTATATTGAAAATTAAGGAGCACAGCTTTCTCTGTAAAGTATTTTACAGGTTAAAGGTCTAAAAATGTAGTATATAAAAATTAGCTATTTTAACTAAAAAGTTAAATAGTGTGAATTTTATTAACTTAAAAATTTAAATAATGTGAAATTTTGAGAATGCTGTAAAATATAAAAATATCTTGTTTTACAGCAGAAAAATGGAGATTTAAAGGACAGAATTGCAGTATACAAACTCAGCTAGGTAGAGCTAGGGCCAGGAGGGAAAAAAAGCAGCTCTATAGGCATAATGTCATACTTCTTATGCTAACACTGCTGAGGTGCTTTAGGGAGCTCATGAAAAGCTTTACTTCACTGTGATTAGGAAGAATTGCATTTTCTTCTGGACTGATGGATCGTTAGTAAAGGACAGTAAATGCAAAAAACATAAAAGGCAGTCCCTTACATTTCAGGGATGCTATCTTATGTTTGTCGCTTCCACATATCATCTTGTTGATATCTGTGGCTTGGGCTTAGGAAATAACATTAATGCTCCTGTATGCATTTGACCTTCTGCTCTTCAAGCAATTCAAATAAATCATATGCTGAGAGTCTTGGACAGATGTGGTAAATATTAGCCTTGCAGGAGACAGAAGTACTATGTATGGGAGATGCTGTGCTTTCATAAAAGCTCTAAATCCATAGTGCAGATAGTGAGATACAAGTAAAGGTAAAAATGTGCTCTGAACTGTCAGGAGCCTGATTGTTCCTGTTTTTTGAAAAGTAGTATGTGGAATGGCATGTAAAGAAATGGAGATGGAAGGAGTTCATGCCTAGACCCAGAACTCAGTAATACCTTGCTATTTAAGTCGTGTTTAAGAGAATGAGGTATGTACTCTGTGACACAGCGGAGAAGCAGCACTGTTTAAGCAGTTGCTCTTTATCAGCAAAGCAGATTCCAAGGCACTGACCTGTACCTGTGAGTCAGACTAGCTGAAAAACAGCAACGTGACTCTGAGGGATTCAAGAGAGATTTCATCCTATTTTTCACTAGGATGAAACTGAGGAGTCTGCACGTCGTCTAGAAGGAATGTTTGCTTTTGAATTCAAATGAGTAGAATAAAATAAGTAGCATGGAGTTACAAAACTGTCAAAGCAAGGAATTGAAACAGGATATCTTGTATTCCATATGGATAATCTGATCACTAATCTTGTGCTGTTGTGTCTTCATTGCTTCCTTTCTGTTTTGACAAGAATTTCAATCCAAATCTTGAAGGTATTTTAGTTAAAATATTTTTGAACTTAAGATCTTGTAAAGTAAAAAGTTTTCAGCTGTTTTCTTAGGTCTGTTTTTGAGGGACACACTGGAAACCCTGTAATTTATGTAGAATATCTTTGTTCTAGTTGATTTCCTAACATAGAATTATCTACAGTCTAACAGAAATTGATTACATGCCCTTCACTTCCAAGAAGAGTGAATGTAATAGCAATGAAAAACAGAACTGGACTAAGATAATAACAGTGGTAGCATAATATTAGCATACAGTCCTATTTATAGATTATACCACCTAGTACAGTGAATATATGCTTTGTTACTTAATGTTTTCCTGAATACTGCTTTGCTACTTAAACTATTTTACTTCATTCTTATTGCTCTCAATATACTTAGTGCTGAATACATTTCTGTTAAGAAGCTTCTGCAGTCTGGCAAGTAGTAGGATAAAACATCAGTGCTTTGAACATTGATTGGACAAACAAAGCACTAGGTTCAAAAGACAAAAAGAAGAAAATATTAGCACATCTAGAAGCAAAATTGATATCACATATCAATAAATCTGATGTGCCTTGTGGATACTGATTCAGAAAGGAAGATCACACAACTGTGGAATTTGTTTAAAAATCTTGCCATTCAGCTGATATATATATATATATATAAAATAGTTGTTCTTGCAGTGTGCAGATACAGCAGAAAAAATGAAAGCATGTCTGTTTTGCACACAGGGAATTGAGGAACAGAGTGAATTGCTGAAGTTAATTCACAAAGCATTTGAACTAATAGTTTTTTAATGAAACAATTACATTTTCAGGTAGAAAGGATCTTCGGCTTCTTCTGACTAGGTGGGAACTGTGTATTCTTATTTCTAAAAATAAGCTTTTAAAAATATGTGTTCAGGTATATCAACATCCCAGCTTAAAATCTTTTAGAATTTTGAAAATCCATCTGGACTTGAACTTCCTTGTATGCTTGTCACATGTTTCTGACAAATTATTGTAGTGATAATACCTTGAGTTCACTGTAGAATCATACATACTCCAGAGAGCAGGCCGAGGGTAAAACACTGGACTGTCTTAACTGGATTATTTTTCTCTTCACTGAACATACGCTAATGATAAAAAAACCTAAAAACACGGGGGTTTTTCTTTAGTTTTATGGCAAATGTGAAATCATATTTTTGATATGCCTCTGAAACTGCAACAGGTGTTAGATGAACCAAGTACTGCTGTTACCTCGACAAAAACATTCCTTTATTCTCCCACTGTCCTTTCAAGCCAACTGAAAAGGTCATATAACTGTTTTCATCAACTACTTTCTAGATAGACTTCCATGAATTAGGATGTTAAGAATCCCACGTGTGCCGCTATGGATATTTCCGGGTTGACCTATGGAGCAGGTTTACTAAAACTGGCTGGTTAGTGCAGGTTAACAAGTCTGTGCATGGCCAGCTCTGGTTAGCTTTCCTAAATCTTTCCACATTCGTTACTGCTTTTCACATGTAAGGCACATTCCCTTGGCTTTCTTTTCTCTAATATAAATGGAGAAAAACATGTACATTTTAAAAAGCAGAAGCCTATCAAAAAGAAAACACTTCAGTGCACACAATTCTTCCCTCAGGGACAGGCTGAGAGGAAGAATGAATTGCACATGACAGCTGCTAGGGTTTGGTTTTGTTTAATGCAGTGCAGGCAGACACTGGAAAGGGTGGCATCAAAATCCCAAACAAAATGAAACCTACCACCGAGCTATCAGCCAGTTGTGTGGAAATTCACATTGCTACGGTTATATTATGCCTGTAGATAAGAGCTAGCATCTAATAGCTGCCATTTTCTTCTTTAACTGACACGAAATACCGTATCTTTCTTTTTTTTACCTGCTTATATGCCATGTAATGGCTGGGAGAAAGTCCAAAGATAATATTCATCTGCACTCTTCACGTCTCTCCCTGCAGCACTTACTACATGCAAGTTATTGAATTTAAAACATAAATATCTCCAAATCCAGTTTCTGTAATATTTGAATTCTTTTTCGTTTTCAATAAATATTAAGAAATATGGCTAAATTTAAGTACTGGTGATGCAAATCTGTTTAAAGAATTTGTTTATCACTCCTTGAAGGAGTTGAGGTGTTTGGTGGCTTTTTTGCATGTTTCCTTCCTCCTTTACTTTATGAAGGTCTTTTACAATGAAGTTATGAGGGTGATGGGGAAAAAAAGAAGTGGAACTTGGTGTAGATGAAAGGCAGAGCAAGATCACAGGCCAGCTGTCACCCAACTAAAAAGCTGTTGTAAGATTTGTGAACGTTAGTTTCATGATAATTAACCCAGGCCTTCTCCAGCCCCTCCAAGAAATGAGTGACTCCCTTCCATTAATCCCTGAAGAATCTTTAATCCAATATTTACAAGTACGGTCTTTTGAAGAGGAAATGAGAAACTTCTTCTTCTTCCCTTCCCATCTCTTCCTCCCCTCCCATCTTCCTTCTGCTGGAACATTTTGGCTGGGTTGCCAGCCAGAAGTAGGCAGGAACCTGCTGACTGCACGCTTCTCTTGGACAAGTGATACAGCTTGCTTTAAACACACTAGTACCCACAGTTGAGCCAGACAAACAGATGGAAAAAGTTTAAAATAAAGCTGTGTAAGCTCCAATGAGGCAAAAAAGATATACTTTTAAAGTTTTGTTAGCTTTCTACAAAAACGGCACCCCAGGGAAGGTTCTGTCACTGCATTTTATAGGCCAGGTGTTTGCCTGAACAAAAGGAGAAAGAAAGAGATGGGTTTTTTTAGAAAAAAGAGGGGGGAGTTTGCTGCTTTCTTTATTATGTGAATGCTTTCACAGAAGAAATCAACAGGGGTCCCAAAATGCAACTTTAAAACCAGCTTAAAAGGCTTCTTTAAAGTGAGTATTTAAATATTGTGAAGGTTTATTTCTAGTTTCCTTTTCCCCTCTATTTTTTCTGTCACAGAATAATAGTTTTAGTTGCTTCTGAGGTGCTGAAAATTACTTTTAAGGAGACTTTTAAACGACAATAGATCCCGCCCCCCTTCACTTCAGTCTTCTGGATGTGTTTTAGAGAAAGATATCAAAGTGAAAAGGAGTAGGTATGAAACGGCAGTTATTTACAATGATTCATTATTTTTTCCTTATTTTATATTTTGACTTGGTTCTTTAGCTTCATCATACCTACCGAGCTCTTTTGACTATGGTAAAAGCATACTGTTGAAAACGGTACAGCTGCTCATAATGCATGGAGTTAAATGACCAGGACCAGTACTTGAATGAGCTAATAGCTTGTTTGAGTCAAGAGAAAAGAAAGAAAGCATCTTTCTTTGCAAAAATAGAGGTCTGTTCTTGTTAAACCATTGATTGAAGTTGTATTTTTTTAAATTAATATTGCATAAGAATAAGTGAGTGACTTGTGGGATTTGGTAAACAGATTTACATTTCACCAAAAATCTGCTTATTTTATAGGGATACTGCTGCAACATAGGTTAGATATTTGTGATGCTGTTTCAAAAATTGAGGCTTTTGTAACATGGCTTTTCTCCATGGGGTTTAAATGTGATTACTCATCTAAGTAGATGAAATTGACAGCAATGGAAATACCACCTTATGAAAGGTTTAGCTAGTGGCCTCCTCTTGATAAATAATCAAAATACCAGTTGGCTTTCCTTGGTAAGCATAATTAAAACTTTCTCCATATTAGTCTTCCCAAAACTACTAGAATATATCCAGTGGCTGGCAGGTAAGTACAAATACATGCGGTAATCTTCTCCTAAGGGTGATATAATAGTGGTTAAATGTTTAGTTCTGACTGATTGATTACAAAACTCTACCATTAAGGCTCTTGAAGCAGTAAGCCAAGTTTCATTGCTTTTTTTTTTTTTTTTTGGTTCAGTGTTTCTTCTGGTGCAAATAAAAACGCTTATATGGAACAGAATTACGATTAAGAAAACTAGTAAGGGATATTGTTTGATGGGCGCAGGCTTTATAATTTTGTTATGTTTCTTTTTCCATAGTTAGAATTTTTCTGAAAAATATTGGAAAATAATTTTTTCTTGCCCTACATAAATAACAAATCTTTTATATTGTTTTTAATGTTTTTATTTTTAGAGCTTTAAAGCTAGTTAAATAATAAAACTTTCTGGTTTGAGTTTGAAAAATCAAACACAACGTCTCTCTTATCTGGAAACTGAAAAAAACACTGAAGGCTCTTATCTGTCCCAAGAGCTTTTAGTCTGACGTTGCTCATGTAGAAATTTCTGAGGCCATATGGGCACAGTGGGTTTCACAGAATCGTTTTCAATTTCCATCTATGTCTAACATATTGCTATGCACAATTGTGACTTGAAAGGCAAGAAGGTTCATTTAAGGTTTTTAAAAGTTACAAATTTAAACAGATTTCTAATAGCAAGTTGTAAAATTTCTGTACTAGGGTGAAATAATATTGGTAACAATTATGAGATTTATGACATGGATGTCATAATTCATACCTGAATTAAAAATTATATTCCTGAATTAAATTATATACCTGAATTAAAAATTATATTCCATCCTTAATGAATACTTATTTTCTTCTTCCTCCACCTCCCAAACCTTATGTCACCATCCCTGGTGTCTTTGTAAGTTTGGCGTGCACGTGCTATATAAGCATGTTTAAATCCCTTTGCTTGCATATACAGAACATGAGGCAGTTATTCAACTAAATATCTGCAGGTCTTTAAGTAACCAGAGCTAGAATGTAAATGTAGATTTCTCCTTGCAAAAAGTAATATATTTCAATAAAGTCTTTTACATGCATTACTCCTCTAACGGAATCAGACTGTTTGATGCTACTTGCTTCACAGGTTAGTCTGGTGTTTAATGAGGGAAGTAAGTAAGTTGTGATAACACCCTGGAGATCTGGGAAACGGATCCTGGGAAGATGATATTTCTTTTACATAATGATCTGCACTAAGCTCCTGCTTTAAATACAAAGAATATCTTTCATAGCCACCATCAGCCTTGTGAGAGCATTTACAAATAATGATCTGTAAGCAATAGTGGACACAGTAAATGAGATTTGTGTTAATGATAAGCAAACATAAAAGGGACTTAAAATTTCACATTGTAGTTTTGGTCAGGTGTTCAAATAAAGATTAGAGTTACAGGAGCCCTATACCTTATGACAGGGAAGACTTTTCTCATTAAATTTCCTCCACCACGTCTTTATCTTCTTGAGCTAAAATACTACAGTAATTCCTCTAAGCAACATTGCTGCATAGGTTTCTACTCAGATTTCATTTTTGTCTCATGACTGAGGAACTGGCAAAGTTGAGCTCTATGTGCAAACACTGAATTTCCCTTGAACTTCTTACACAAATTTAATTATACAATTCCTTTTGGAACCTAATTAAACAGTTCCTTGTGGCAGGAACTATTCCTTTCAGATGTGTTCTATGAACTGTTATCCTCGTTGGTTTTTTTTATATTGTACAAAAATATGAATTTCCTTGTCTCTAAACTCAGGAAGTACTTAAATTTTTTTTCTGTTTAATTTGGTCCTTTGCGTCTCTNNAAAAAAAAAAAAAAAGATAAAGGGGTCTTGATCAAATATTGCTGAGTTCTTACAACAACTTATTGTGTTTTATATACTTCCATTTAGCCACAAGCAGTTATAAAGGCTTCATGTGGCTGCATCTTAATGATAGAGGATTGAAATTCAGATGGCAAATCCGCTTTGCCTTCTGCAACAAGAGTTAGTTAACCGAGCCTCTCCTGCCTTGATTAATGGTAAGTTATTTTGTTCTGGTTGTATCAACCCTACTGACTTATTTTAACCCCCACTAATGCCCATCTTACTGAATCCTGTTGCGTCCCTATGTTTATATGGGATGAAGCACTCTTGGCTGAGATGAAATAGGCTGTATCCCACAAAAGCCAGGTACTTCTGCAGATTCCTTTCCTTTTTTCCAGTTTCTTTTCATAGAGAAGGGAAAACAAAATGGAAAAATGAGTCATTCAGATCTCAACAGCTCTTCCTAAATTTTCCCTGCTGAGCCAACACAGCATTCACAGCTAGGAGAGGTATCAAGTAAAAAGCCACCTAGGTATCTTACCAAGGGCTACATTTTACTGTTACTTCACAAATATGTACGCAAAATTTGTGTCTGTTGTAATGCATTTCAATCCTAATTTTAATATCTGATGATTCTGTGTTCATGGTATTTGTGTTTTAAGTTTGATATCTCAGAACGTATGTTTGCAACAGCTGAAGCATTTGGGAAATGGGAAATTCTGGCTTCGTTACATATTAATAACAAAACTGACTACAGTGGGATAAAGTTAATGCCAGTTTCTTGCATGAGGCTTGTATGATATTTTGAGGTTCCTGATTAAGTGACTAAGAGACATCTGAAACTGTATTTATCTACACAGAGGAAAACCTGGGAAACACTGTAGATTTGTTTATGGGTACTTATTTAAAAACTTGATCCTAAATAAGCAATTTCAAATTAGGAAATAAGTTAGATTTATTTCTCATGTCTCCTGCTTTTAGGAATTGCTAGTATTGGTGTCTGTAACTATAGCTATCTCCTAAAATGCCTTGACTATTGGACTATTTTTAGTGGAGGTACAAGTTGTATCACTATATTTTGAATTGCCAGGTAGTGTTGCCATTACTGAAACAACATACGCTATATAACAAGACAGTCAGATCTCCAAACTGTTCCTGATATCCAGAGGCTACTCATGATTTACATTTAAAGAGCTGTGTGGAAATAAAAAAAAATAGAGCAACATATCATATGTCGAATTGAGTTTGGGCACAGTCTAAAGCAATTAGGATTACTTCAGTTAATAAAAAGAACACTCATGAAGACTGATATGGCATAAGGCTATTAATTTGAAGTGGAGATTATAACTTTATTTTGACATATGCTGAATATTAGCCAGACATATCACAGAAAAAGTAGTTCTGGCATGACAGTGTGCATTCTAACTGAGCATCCGCCTGAAGCATTCTGCAGCTAATTCCAGATTCTAACATCTGTCCAAAAAAGAGGTAAGGTGGATTTATTATGAACGTACTAGATGGTTATTTACCTTTATGACTTATTACTGCTGCTAATAAAGAACTAAAAAGGAAATAGAGTTATGGCAAGGAGTAGAAGAAAGTTTATTTTCAAGGACTTGCCCTGGATTATCACTTTCTGTTTCATGCCGTTTTTCCCAGGACAGCGGTGGCTGTGCTGTACCTATAAAAGCTCATGCCAATCACAACTCTGCCTGTTTTAAACTCCTGCCCAGAAAACCAGAGAAGTCAGAAGCTCAAGGCCTCCCAAATGTGTTATCAAGGGACTTACCTTCTGAAGATTTCCTGTAATTCCGTCTATATGCAATGATGTTCAATAGGGGAACACTGAACAGCTTAAAAATCCACAGAGAAGTGGTACGGCCAGGAGATGACTGAACAGGCCTCTGTTCTAGGGAAAGATCTGTTTGCTTGCTGCAGCATGTACCATTTAGCAGATGTACAGATTTAACAGAGTGTGTGGGACTTGGTCTGCAGGCTGTTAAGATGCCGATCCTTTGCTAGGATCAATGTAGCTAGACTGATTTAGATTGAGAACTGGGCTGTATATATATATATATACACACTAATATTAGTGGTAATTACAGTAGAGAAAGGAATGTGGAATATGTAAAAGGGATGAATGACACAATCAGGTATTTGTAGCGTGGAAGAAAGGAAGTTTTTTACAGTTAGTTTGTACAATGTGGTGCCTAAAAACATGGTCAACCAGAAGAGAAGGAAAAAGTAGGGGAGGGGAATAGGGAAAACATCATTTGAAATTCATTTTACTGGAAGCTACTTGTTAAGTAAAAATTCTTGTACACAGACAACTTTTCCTCAGTAAAGACTTTGAATTTTCTTAACCTTTCTCATTTTAAAGACTTCATTCATGTAATTCTATCAAATGATAAACTCTTCTAGAAGTGCACTGTTAGAATAAACCTATGAAAAAAATGTGTTAGGTATGTAATCAGTCTTTTTGAGTTCTGTAGGGAGGCAGTTAATTGACAAGTGATTACTATTGATTAGTTTACGAGAACAAAAAGAACAACATGGGATGAATTACTTCATTACTACTGATCTGCTTTTTTTTCTTTCCAGATTTTTTTTCTTTTTTTGCCACAGAGAAGAAAGAGTTTAAAATATATAAGTAAATGTCTTACTGTTGATATTCCCAGACTATATGGGGCAAGATTAAAATGCAAAAGCGTAAGTGAAAAAAAATTGAAAGTCTGTTCTCTAGAAGTTAATTCATTAAGGTTGACCCTCTTGTAGGTCTTTTGTCAACATTTTTTGTCTTCCATCTGTGCAGCCACTGCTGCATAACATCCTAATAACTTCAGTGAGTTATTTCGGAGATACATTTTTTCTGACACATGCTGCCTTAGGCTTCTCCTGAAAACATCATTTTCCAGATTTTGGCAATCACTTAGTGTCTATCATTCTTTTCCATCCTTCCAGTTTTTCTCTTTGCCTTTTGACTACTTTCCAGGCAGCTGTTCTCATTGTCTGCTCTTAAATTCATCTCCATTTGGGAAAATGCAGCAAGTTTGCGATAGATCAGTCCATTTCTAGTTCACTGCCATCCTTTATTTGCAGCAGTAAGTCTCAGTGCTTGCAAAATGCAAGGAATCATATGTGACTTATTCATGTAGTATTTGTCAACTTTTCTTCTTAGAGCACTTGTCTGATAGATCTTTTCCTCAAGGCAAATGTAAACCCCATGTGTTCAAGATCAGAGGAAAGCAATGTAATCACAAATTGGAAGAATAATTTGCAGATGGAATGTATTAATTAGAGAAGGAATTTAGGTTGAGTTGTAAGCATAATCTTTAAGACATTTACTGGATATAAAAATCAGTACTTCACAGACTTAAGATCTTCAGAACTGAGCTATTAAAAAAGTTCCCCAGAACAGAAAGAGGCAAAGCTTGGCTATTTGTTAAAATCATGATCAGGCAAAGTATATAATGGTTTATTGAAATGCAGTGTTCAGTCATGCAAGTGAAAAAGTAATATCTCTTCTTCATATGTGAGAATGAAATGCCACAGAAGATGGAGAGAAACATTATCGCTGCAAATATTCAGAACCACATTTCTGTTCTTGCAGCAGCAGGAATCACAGCTTTGTACTTCAACAAGAACCTGTCAATGTGTTCATCAGTATGTAGTAACAGTTAAATCTTAGTCTCATTATCATCTGTATTTTCAGGTACAGTGTGATATACAAGGAAGGAAAGGCTGAATAACCAGCTTTTTTGTTTAAAGTAATTAACTGGATGATCTAAACCACACCTCAGCGTTAGTGGTTCAATTGCTCTTAGGAATTCGTTTGTGCAGCACTTCAAACAAACTCTGAGCTTGAACATTAAAGAGTGGTGGAACAGACTCTAGTTACTCTTTGCTGTCTTTGTCCAGGAAGAAAAAATGATTCACTTTGACAGAATGAAGAGGTGGACATGTATTTTTCCTTTCATTCAGAGGGAAAAACAAAGTCTCCAAAAAACCATACTCTGTTGCCTTGGATAACACTTGCTGGTTTTTCCTTGTTAAATTGTTAGAATTCCTACCTGGTTATTTATGAATGCTTTTTTTCTTGTTCTGCATAGTTGATACTATGCAAGCATTTCATACAACACAGACCTTTGTTCAAAGAGCAAATAAATAATGCAGACTCCCAGGCACTGGGGTGGAAATGGAAGGACAGTACATTTAATGGACAAGTCTGTGTTACTGAGGTTAGAGATTGTAGCCGAATAAAAAAAAAATTGCTGCTCAACTCAGCTTTCTCTGTCTAGTTTTCTAAATAGAGCCCTGACACAGGTATTAAAGATCCCCCATATGGCGAAATCGGGAGAGTTAGGTACCTTCAAATGAGATTAGAAAAACTCTTCACTGTAAGAGTGAGCCACATACATCCAGTCAATACTCAGTTAGTTCTGAACTGCTCTCTGAAGTCTTTCATCTGACTTAAGACTCCAGGCAGACGTTTCTTTCGTTTGATTTAAAGAATCCACTTCTGCAGATAACTGTGAACAACACTCCATTTTCTTAAATGCACTTTTTATATAAAATGTTCCCTTGGCTAGAGAATTGCACAGAAAGTAGAAGCATTAGACTGTGTTTTGTAATACCTTCTAGGATAGTGTCACAGGCTTTGAAGCCCCAACACACTCTTTTGCTGAAGTCGTGCTATTGCATAGCTTAGAATCATAAAATAACAAAGTGGGATATTTTTTTTTTTTTAAGCATTACTTATTTATCCATCTTCCATTAAGCAGTTATTTAATGAATTCTTCTTTCTGAAGTGGAGAAATTCCACCTACCCTCATTTAGCTAGTCTTTCCCTTCCTCCTTCCCCCTCCCCTTATGCTATGCTTCACTCTAGCAGATTCATTTTTGCCAATCTTCTGTTGCCTTGTGCTAGTGACAAAATGAGGAGGGGAGTTAAAAATCACAAAAATCTGGTTGTCATGAAAGTTAATGGCAGCAATCTGGCGGTTTCACAAGACATACTTATTGCCATGGGATTTGTTTCAGCATCCATAGAGGAGAAGAAACTTTCAACATCTTCAGACAATTTAAAATATTTCTTGGGAGAAATCAACCCAGGATTCTACACAAAATCAATCCTTTTTATTAATAGAATAAAATATGAATGAAATTGGGGTAAATAAAAAAAAAGAAATAAATAACTGGTTGTGCAAAGTTTTATTGGTAATTAACCCTACATAAGCCTAGGTTCAGTAGTTATTAAAGCATTAAGGGTTACTTTAAGCACAAGTACCTTGTCTCAGCTCCTGAATTTATAGAAGTGCATCAAAAATATTTTCTTTATAGTAACTTTGTTTCATTTTCACTTTTTTCCCTGCACAAACCATAAAAAATAGCCTTTCCTAAAAATCCTTTGTTGTTATGATAGTCTATCAAATGAAATAAAAAAGAAATAGTTGATACAGAGAAAAATTAGATATTGAAAAAGTGAAATCATTGCAGTCTTTTACAACCAATTATAAAACTGAGAGATCATTTCAGGAACAGTCCTGGTGTCATTTGACACACTAAATCATCATGATAGCTCTAGAAAGGCCCTGAAGACATACTTACTTAAAGTACTTAAAGATAATAGCAACTAAAATGAAATAAAACTAACAAAAACTGAGGTCAATAGAATCATATTTCAATTTCTCTGAACTATTTACAGGGTGACTTGCGTTTTTCTGCATGAAGGATTTAATTTTAACCACTTTTTAGATAACCAGGCTTGTTACTCATTGGAGTTTTTGGCGTTTTGTGTACATACTCTCTTAAAGATCAGCAAGATAATTGTAGTTTTGGTTTGGCTAATTAAACTTCAGCCTGGACTTAGATAATGCTTACAAGTACCTGGACCATACTCAACAGAACGTAAAGTAATGCTTTAAGAAGCTCTATCTGAGAAAACTCTGTTTTGAATTAAAGAATAATAAGTGGAAAGGAGCTGAAGCAAATCCAGTTCTTCTCAATGGGAGGCGCTGTTATTCTGACCTAAGAGGAACACATTTTCACCATCTTTGCTTTCACAAAAAATTACCTCAACATCCTGGAAGTGTCTTAAAGAGGTAGTTATCCTCATGGATAATTTTATATTCTCTCTTACTCCAAGAACCTGTTAATTTGTGTGGCACCATTTTCAAAAAAGAGGCATCAGCAGACTTTATTCCCTGGCAGAGAAGTAATGTCCCCACTTCACACACAGTGCCTCTGAGGGCATGTAGTAAAGTGTAGGACATAAATACCAAGTTTTCTGGCTAGGTACTGCCAGAATACTGCCCGTATTCTATTTTATCAATTAAATGCATATACTATAATGTATTTCTTATATAACTCTTCATATAGGCTTTATTGTTACCATTTTTTTCCTGTAAGGTTTGCTTTAGATAAAGAAACCACATAATTTTAAGTAATTTTTTTAAAAAAGAATACTTTCCAACTACCTTTTTATGTGGGTGTGAATGTGTGTGTGTATACATATGCACACGAAACATAAGTAATACTAAAACAGTAGATATATAACTTTATATTCGTATTTTATTAGGATATGTGTAAACATTAAGTTAGGTAGAGGAAATTAAATTCCATTCTAAACTGTATTTTCAGTTCCTTTCTAGCTTTTGAGTGGGAAAACTGATTTATGTTGGCTTCCAAATTGACAGGTATACCATGAAACTGCAGAAAAAGTGGTTCTTTAAAGTTTCAGAAAAATTGGGCAAACTCTGTTTCAGCTCACATCATTAAAAATTACCCTCAAATGAATTGACTAGTCTAATTTTTCTGTGTCTCCTACTTTAAAATGGCACAAAACTTCTTTCACATAAATCGAACTACCTAAGAAGTAATATGCAAATGATATTGGGAAAATATAAAAGTCAAATAAATCAAATTTAATGTTTTTCTTTTCCATCCTCTAGTACTAATCCAAATGCTCATGGTTATTGAATTCAGTGGGGATGTATTTAGGCCTCAACCCAGCAAATCACTTAAAGAGATTTCTTATTTTAGTTTAAATTATATTTATCACGTAGGACTGCTACCTAGTAGTTGATTTACTTTCTTATAGCATGTGATTTGTCATTCAAGAGTTGCAGTTAATATTTCAAATAAGATTTTTCTTGAAATCAGTAGATTTCAAAAGTAGGAGTACTTCTGAGCATGGGGGTCAGCACCATGTTTCAACTGGGAATTCAAGATGTATGTGCACAGAGTTAGGGACCAGAAAGAGCTTTGAGACAGAAATTACCAAAAAGTAAGAGAAAATAGGCATCAGGAACACCTATACATGGTGGTAAACTTGGGCTAAGAAGGAAGAAAAAAAAAATTCACTTTCAAAATGCCATTATGTACAGGGAGAGAATGGATTGAGAGTAGCCCTGGGGAAAGGGACTTGGGGGTGTTGGTGGATGAGAAGCTTAACATGAGCAGGCAATGTGCGCTCGCAGCCCAGAAAGCCAACCACATCCTGGGCTGCATCAAAAAAAAATGTGTTCAGCAGGTCAAGGGAGGTGATTTTGCCCCTCTACTCTGTTCTGGTGAGACCCTACCTGGAGTACTACATCCAGCTCTGGGGCCCCCAACATACAAAGGACATGGACCTGTTGGAGCGAGTCCGGAACAGTGCCACGAAGATGATCAGAGGGTTAGAGCATGTCTCCTATGAAGACAGGCTGAGAGAGTGAGGGTTGTTCAGTCTGAAGAAGAGAAGACTCTGGGGAACCTTATAGCAGCCTTCAAGCACCATAAGAGGGCCTACAAGAAATCTGGAGAGGGACTTTTTACAAGGGCATGTAGTGATAGGATGAGGGGTAATGGCTTCAAACAGAAAGAAGGTAGATTTAGATTAGATATTAGGAAGAAATTTTTCACTCTGAGGGTATTGAGGCACTGGACCAGGTTGCCCAGGGAAGTTGTGGAGGCCGCATCCCTGGAAGTCTTCAAGGCCAGGCTGGATGGGGCTTTGAGCAACCAGGTCTAGTGGGAGGTGTCCTTGCCCATAGCAAGGGGGTTGGAACTGGATGATCTTTAAGGTCCCTTCCAACCTAAACCATTCTATGATTCTATGAAATTATAATCATACATTTATATTGAAGTTTCATAAATAGATGTGCTTTTACTTTAAAAGTACTCTGTTTTTTTTGTGTTATATGATCAGACCTCCTGTAGTTTGAAAAAAAAAAAATCTCTGCTGAGACAAGTAACCTGCTTTTTTTAAGCGCTGTTGTTTATTTTCAATTTTTTTAAACAAAACAACTTGAAAGCTGAGTGTTTTAGAGGGTGAGTAAATATAAAATGTATATAATATATATAATATATATAATATATAATTTTTGTGAGTAAATATAAAATTATTCAAACACTACATAAAATAATTCAGTTAGTTTTCATGAGGAGTACTAGAATTCATGGCATATTAAGCTTAGATCAAAGCAAACATACAGATATTGGCAGCCCCAAGAGAATTGCTAATATCACTTGGAAGGCCACTTCTGTAAGTTATGCTGGTTTTAGCAACCAACAGAAGAAAGCTCACAAAGGATATGTTTGAGATATATTTCCCTGGGGAAGGTTTGGATCAGTAGAGATTTGATTGAAAAAATATATATATGTAACTTAAAAAAAAAGACAAAATTAAAAAAAAGCATGTTGAAAGTAAATATCTGGTTTTATATATGGAAGTCTTCAATGTTGCTATGTTCTCCATAATATGAAGGGATTGTACGAAATTGAGTACATACACAGGATCCATTTCTACAGTATTATACCATTATTGCTTATTAAAATTCAGCAAGATTGTGCCAGTTAGTGCAACATTTGCTCTTTCTTCCCAGGTTATCATGACTGTGTTGTAATTTTTTTGCGTACACCAATTTATGCCTGGAAGAAACAGCTATTGTATCAAGTAGGGAAATTATATTGTCATTTTAACAAATAACCCTGTATTATAATACATGTAATACCAACTTGTGTCTATATATAATATATATGCAGATTATATCTATCTATAGTTACGGCTCTCTATCTCCAGTGTCTCAATGACTACTAAAAATGCTGGAAACATACTGTAAATTCTGCAAATATGGTTCTTAATGGTCATCCAGCAAGGGAAGACAAGCATGCCTTGGAAAATCCAAACAAAGTGGAAAATATGTAGTTTAAAATGCTTTCATTTGATTAATTTTTTTCCCAGATATCCAATAATTAACGGAAAGCCAGAAATATAACTCCTAGAGGAAGAATCACAAAAAAGGAGTAGAGGAAAGATCTTAGAATGAAATAATTTGCTTGTTTGTTTTGGTGCATATAGTCCTGGAATATCATTTCAGCAGAAGGTAAAACAGGTCTGATACAAATTAGGAGGAAGCAAGAGAAAAAGTTAGGAAATTTGATAAGGAGGAGAATTCAAAAGCAGAGAATAGGAAAGAATGAGGAAGTTTGGTCAGGTTGACATGAGAACAGATTACTTTCATGTCTACAATTTTCATATAATTGTTCTAGGGCTTCCTTATCTTTTATTAATTTGATTTTTCACTGATTTTTCACTCTTCTGTGTGGGCTTTAAATTAGACCAGTCATATAAGTCATACGTTTTAGAAGAAAGCATCTGTAACATTCTTTTCAAATAATGGAAATATTTATGTGTGTGCCACAGATTTGTCTTTCAAAAAACATGCCAGAAGAGAGAGCATAGATAAAAGATGAAGACTCTTCTTTGAGGTTGGTGAGAATACATTTAATGAAGAACTGTATAAATCTTGGTGATGGGTCCTTTGGTGTTTTAAAGGAAACCAAAAAATCCAGTCCCTCCAGTCCCTCACCCCCAGAAAAGTGAAGTTTTCTAGGTACTTCTCGGAAACATTGCTGACCCCATTATTTAAAGGAGGAAGCCAATACATATCTCTGTATATATCAAGCCTTTCCTTATTTCTTTTACTAAACAAGTTTATTTATTGATGTTGGAAGCCTCTTTCTGGGTTTCTTTATCATTAAATTTCTGAGGAAATCTCATCTACCCTGAAGATTTGGGAAGGAAGAATGATTCTTACCCTGGATCCTGCAGCTAACAGGTTTACTGCGTGGTCACAGAGGATTGGCAGAGCACTATACCCCCGATATATGAAAGAACTGGGATGCTGTTCTTCTGATTCAGCTCCAAGAATCGTGGGTTGCAATCTCCCAGTCTGGAAATGATTTGCATACAGATCTCTGTGGGCAGATCCTTGTGCAGAATGGGTGCAACATTTCTGAAGAATGAAAAGCTGACCCTGACCAGTAGTGGTGGTGGATCTTTTGCATAGTCAGCCTGACTTTGAAAAGCAGAGTCACAGTCAAGGCAATGTGCTGTTCTGGGTACTTGCCTGACGTGGTCTCCCCTCTTTTGGGGAAATAACAGGGCTTAATGGACCTGCGCAAGGCTATACTCTGGTAAACTAGTGTCAATTTCAGAATACCAACTTTTATGCCTATCTTAGCTTGCAGTTATGAAGATAAATAGCCACACAGTTGTCTGACAATGTACGCGCTTTTTCTTCAACTCTTTTGTAGTTTACCAGCAGCTAAATTCGCTCACTGCTAATCTTCCATTTCCCTGTAACTATCTTTCTAACAGTTGATTTGTCACCAGTGTGAGACTCTTGATTTATACCAGGTAGATTAATCTTTTTCCAAGACATGACGAAGCCAGGCTTCTGCTGTGTTTTACATAAACTTCTTTATGTCATTATATATTGCATAAATATAAACCTTTCAGTGAAACATTCATAGTGCCGAGCCATTATGAAGACTTTGTCTAAAGGTAATTATGAGCTGCCCTTTAACTTCGTACTGTAAGTTAATAGTGTGGCAAAGGAGCACATGTGTATCAAATATGATTTTATCTTTTGTTTATTTTCAGTACTGGCTTTCTCCATGTAATACTGCAAGAAACTGCCAAAACAGTTGACCTGGAAAATATGCTGCATCATTAGAAGTTTATCACGATTAACATCATTCTATTACAGAACGATATTAGTGGTGCCTGATAGCCTTCTGATATTTGAAGTACCATTTAAAGCAAAAAGAAAAGGTTCAGTAAGACCTGACTTCCCAGAGCTGCTGTCACTTTGACATGAGCTTTTTTGCAGAGAAAGCCTGACCTTATACACTAGTGTTTCTGCAAGACAGAGTTCATCAACTGCATCCATGTGAACATGGAAGTAAACTGATACAGGTGTCTTTTTCTTAAAATTCAGATGGGAGGAGGAAGAAAGGAGGCATTAGTTTCTTCCTTTGTCTGGGAAGATCTTGGCTGGGCAGTTGGCACAGCCCACTGGAGGGCTGAGCGCTAGCATGTTAAACAACGAGGGTCTACTGCTAATTGGAGGCTGTGGTAATTATGATCTGGGGCATAAGTGCAAGCCCCAGTAACAACACAGAATGAATCGGGAACAGAGCAGTCTAAAACAGTCAACTATGAAAATGAATTACAGTTATGTTAATTGGAAGAATGATGTCAAGAACTGTTTCTTTAAAGAGTTTTCCAAGAAGTAGTAGTAACTGCTAGCTGCAACTGCATAGCATAGCAGCATGCTATTAGTTACTTGTAATGCAAGATTTCTGCAGATTTCATAGCTTTTTTTTTTCAAGTTGCTTTGAAATAGGGCAGGGAGGAGAGGCTTTATGAGTAAACCAATGGTCTCTGTCCCAATAATGACTTCTAATGGGGAACTGGCAAGAGTTAAAACCAGTTACTGGGCTGTTTACAGACCCTGAATCAGCAGCCCCTGGGTTTGGAGGTTAGATCCATTCACAATACACTTTCCCTCCCTGGAGGAAAAACTGACCAGGAAGGGACAGAAAACATCTGTTAAATGAGACTGAATTTCGTCTGTGGTTTCATCTATGCCATGGTGAGCAGGTGGAATTTTACCCTGACATCTTAGATAAATGCTTTGCATGTATCTGAGATTAGGTGTGGTAGCATTGTAATATTTGACACTTGGTAGCGAACCAGAAGAATGAGCAAGAGTCACCTTTCTCTCTGTAGTAGAAAGCTTTCTTCTGGAATACTTAGATCTCTAAAACTTACGGTCTCAGAGACTAGCATCAGAAGGCATTGAATGCTGGGTTGCTCAGCTTGCAAAATGGTTCTACTTGTTATCATGTGACCTTAAGATTTTCTTCACTAGTTTAAC
Organism: Burhinus bistriatus; assembly: GCA_013397275.1. NCBI lineage: Eukaryota > Metazoa > Chordata > Aves > Charadriiformes > Burhinidae > Burhinus > Burhinus bistriatus. The sequence continues at coordinate 69,311 of VYXH01001110.1, read as the reverse complement.
TTGAATAATATGAAGCCTGCATTCAAATGTCCTTATGGCAGCCAAGAGGAGAGAAAATTGTAACTTCTTCAAGATTAAAAGTTCAAACTGTGATGGCTGTACCTTTTAACCCCATAACTGGCTTTTGCCCTGATCTCCATAAGCCTGTTAGCTTCATCATGTTGAAGAGATCATGACATCTTCCAAAGCACCTGGGGAAAGCATTTCTTTTCAGTTCATTGACTAAGCTGTTCTCTAGGACAGCAGGGTCACCCAGTTGTGGCTAGTCTTTTTATGTCTAACTAATTATAATTAAGGTTATAGTCATCTTTACTACTTTGCACTAGTACATTAATGTTTTTAACTACTTTAAATAAGAAAAAAAAACAAACCCCAAAAACTTAGGATGAAAAGCAAGTGCATGCAGGAGATGAGGAGTTTGTGTAGGAGAACTGTGAGAAGAGCTTATGAAAAACAGAATGGACATTCTAATATAATGCATATTTTGCCGTTTGTGACTTGTGGCATACTCAAATTCTACCTTATAAGTTACTAATCTTAAAAAACATTAGCTTTCTGTCTTATCACAGTGAAAGTCTGAATCATGGCAGGATATGTGATAAAAAACGGTATCCCATAATAAAACTTATACTGTAGCAATAATGGCAGCTGCCTTGGTTTCTTCATTAAACTCAAAAGCATCCACTGTTCCTGTTATGTCAAAAAGGACATATTTAATGTCAGATCTTTTTGTTGAATTTGAGATAACAATTGAGCATAATTGCTAGTTCTAGTCTGAATTAATTGCTTTAGTGTGTTTTCACCTGTTTGGGTAAAAGGTGCATTTTAAGGATCTATGGAATTTACAGTTGTTCCAGAAACATTCAAAACTAGTCTTCCTTTTAGATAATGTATTCTCCAAATTCATGTTTTATATAAACTCGTGTTAGATATCAGATTTTTATCATTGTGGCTGAAAGTATTTTTCATTCATATATATCTATGTAGTGATCTATAAGCTGCAAACAGTCTAAGTATAGGTTAGCTTAGTGAGATAAGGAATTCCTAACTCTTATTGTTTAAACTATACCTCTTTTTGATATTTGATGCATGTGATCTTGTGCTAGCTAGAGAACTGGAGTGAGTCTTTTTCCCAAATATACAGGAGGTTATGTTTTCCTTGCTTTGATAGGTTAACTCTACCTGTCCAAAGATAGGTACAATGTGGTAAGTGGCATTCATACTAGATGCCAAATATGTAATCCTTCTGGGAAATGTTAATTTCTTGATTGAGAAAAGCATGAAGTCATACAGATTTTTTATTGTTGAGAGAGAAAGAAAAAGATAAGATAAAGCAGGGGTGAGAGAGAGGAAAAAATATGTAAATCTGTGAGCTACGTCACACTTAACCAGATTTGTGTGCTCACATTTGTTTGGAAGATGGAACTTTAGTAGGTTGATAGCCTACTTTGAGACAACCTGTAAGAGATATAGGAGCAAGTGCTAGACAATTTAGCCTCTGCTAGATTTCTGAGAAGCTCACATAAACTAACTTGTGTCACACTTTAAAATTTAGGATGTGTTTACTGAGTTGAAGTACGCTTATGATTTTAAAATATAGCATGAAGCTAGGCCTAGGTAAGGCAAAGTTGTTTGGCTTTGGGAAAGAAACTTAATCTGAACTGAAACAGACAAAAAACTTAAAGTAGATCTGGGACTATTATGCCTTTACATGTTCTTTGTAAAGAGAGACTTTCTATTTCCTTCTTTCTCTTTTTGAAAAATATTAAATTTAGGATGAATTATGAATGGAGATGACTTCAAAAACATGGAACCATCTCAACGCCTAAGAGAAAATAATAGCAACTTTTAGATCTCTAGAAGGGCAACTGTTTTCTCATTAAATTTATTCATAGAACAATAAGTTTTGACATGGGATCAGGACCTCTAGGCACTATTGCTATTCTAATTTATTTAATACAGTGAAGGAATTCTTGTTAAATAGGGAGTGCTTTGACACAGAACTGAATTCATGCCTCTGTGTCTTATTTGTCTTCAACTTGGCTTTAATCATTACAGTTTTGTTACAATCTATATCATTAACTTCACTTAAACTGATTGCCCATTAAATATTGTAATGTTGTGCTAAGCACTTCAGAAAATTAACATTTGTATGCCAGACATTCCTCATAGTCTTACACTATCTGGAATGTTTTGGATACCTGCAGGATCATTGTTAACAGTAGGTAAGAAATTAAATAATGTAGAAGGCTGATATAAATTCACTGCTTTATCATGGGCTAGTCACAGTTTTTTGAACATTAGCTATGTCTCGTAGTGAAGATCAGTTAGTTTGTGGTGTTACTAAAATTTCACAAGACTGTCTCTTCGGAAGGAGAAAAAAAAAGGAAATGTCCTTAGTTGGGAGGAGGAGTTAGCTGCTTATCACAGATTGTGGAGGTTTTTAGAGTAATATAACAGAGATTATTATGAAGTGTTTAATTGCATAGGCATTCTCCAAGTGGGAATATTTAAACAAGGTCAAACTATGAAAATGCTATGTTTTTGGAATTAGGAATATTCTATGCATAAATATTTCCCTACCTGAGTTCAAGTTGAGCAAAGAAATGTAATAGTCATAGAATCATACTGCCACAGTTTCCTGCCAGGTAAATAAACTTTAAGTAAGACTATTGACCTCTGCATCTTGTATTTATGACCTTGATTTTGCAGTATAAAACTTCTATAAAATGTTTTTGCTCTTAAATAAGAAAAGTTGCATTCAAAGATAATATTAGCTATAATCAGTGAGTATATTTAAACTCATCCTGACACATGGATTGCTGCTCACTAATAGCTTGTCCTCTGTTTCTCAAATTGTGTTTCTTTGAGAAGAAGGGAAAAAACCTCATTCCCATGTAATTTATTAGAATCATGTGAATTTTTTCTTCATTATTTTTTCCCCCAGTAAAAATAGGTGAGAATATTGAGACAGAAATGTGTGAGGTATCAGTACATATTCTGGGAATTTTGTAGCATAAAAACTGACCTGAATTAGAAGTGTTGGGCCTTATTAAAAGGCAAGTCTTTGGGTCAGGAACTGCTGGGCAGAATGGAAGAAGTCACAGAAATGGGAATAAGAGAAAAATATGAAGGCTGGGATCATTAGTTGAGTGAAATAGCCAAGGGGTATATTGGATGACCCTGAAGACTCAAGTAATAGAAATGGGATGAAATTCAATAGCACAGCATGGAAGGTCATACCCTAGGGGACTAATAACAAGCATTTCTGCAATAAGCTGGGAGCGGAGCTGATCAGCTGAGGTGCAGTAGTCAATCACAGAATGGCTATAAGTTTCTGATATGATACAATCCAAGACTCTGTTAGTTAATATATTTCTAGGAGAGAAAAGGAAATCCACAAACTGGTATAGAGACCTTACTTGTAATATTAAGTAGTGGTTTGGTCATCTTGTTTTTAAAATAGATGGATTTAACCATTAATAGCTGCAGAAATGTACCACTAAAGTATCTTGGCTTTAACACTTAAAATAAAATCTGAGAGAAGGTAAGATTTGTTCCATAATAAGTACTTTAGGGAAGTAAATATCAGTACTAGACATTAAGTCAATGTGTTTTACTGGGACATAAACAAACAAATGCATATTAGCTGTCTGAGGATCAGATTGGGTGGCAACATAAAGGCTGATAACTATCAGAGTTGTGATATTCTGGTTCAGCCTTCTAAAATAAGCCAAAAAAAAAAATTACAAACAACCTAGATGAGGTGAAGTTTTCTCAATTTTAGGTGTTTTGGGATCTGACTATTTGTAATATCAAGTGCTGTAATGGAAAAAAAAACTTTTTAGGTAGGCCTGTGGCATTTTTTTTATTCTTAATTTCTATGAGGAAAATTACATTAACTAAGAATTTGTCCCCAACCTTTGTATGATCTTCACTGACCAAAAATATGGAAAATCAACTTTTTGATATTCATAAAAAGCCATTAATATGTGTCTATTGATGGATGCAAAAAGGTTACAGGAGGAAGGAGAAGCTGGGAGATAGATTTAAAGACGCATGTAAATAGACTTTGGACAGATTGAGGATTAATTTTTTCAGAAGCTTTTATGAGTGATGGCAAAATGGGAAAAAGCTGTTTTGGAGCTAATTATATTGGTCAAGGTAGGTTAGGGTGGAAGAACAGTTTTTCAGAAATGCACGGATGTTCAAAGACAGCTTCAGGAGTTTATTTCTGACTTGGTAACCAAGTAATTATCAATGACGTGATGATTATTGCCATGAACCCACTCAAAGAGGAGTACTTATTTGCTACTTATTTGTATGTAATACAGAGAGTAGCGGGCTCATTAACTTTGCCTTTGGTCAGCAGAGAAAAAGGATATGATGGAGGAAATTAGCTCTCTTGGTGGTGGAAGGCTCTGACACCTGCCATGGCTCTTGTCCTGACTTGCAATTGCCTCCTCAGTTTGCTACTGTAGCTGAATGCTCCCCCTAACTCTGGGCACATGGTAATTCACATGTGAATACTTAATTAATTGGTTCATTTAATCAGTGTGTGTGCAGAAAAGGCCTTACGCTAGCAGTACTTCTCCCCAGGAGAGCTTGCCCATTTGAGAGGCATGGTCTCTTTGTCCCCTGATAGCAATTAACAACTACTGAATTGCTCCCGCTGAATAATCATGAAATTCGTCTGTCTCGGATCATTTCATATAGTCTAATAGTGCTTAAATTTAGTATCTTGCCAAACCGGGGCCTATTACAATCAACAGAGATTTCATGTGCTTTTTGAGCTAATTTAAATGAATGCCTTATCTAGATATGAAACTACTTCATGCTTGATGTTTACATATTGATACCTGTTTGAATATTTCTACAAATATTTGGGCAAAATTTAAATTTTTAAATTTAAATTAAGAGCCTTTAAATTAAAAGCCTTTTCTAAATTTACATTAAGGAAGATCAAAATAAGTAGCCATGAATAACAGCATAGATTTCTGCTTCTGTTTAACAGCTAAAAGTTCAAAATAAATTTTCTTATTTGTCTACATAATTAGCATATTAAGAATTGATACCATTCCTACCATATTTGATTACTTGAAGGCCACATTTCTAATTTTTGTTTTATTTCTCTTCAGGAAAGCATAATGAACAAAGATATGTAACAGGTCTTGCATGTTTTCTCTGACAACTTGTTCAGAAAAATAACACTTTGTAAATGTGGTGTTTGAACCAAACAGCCCAGACACACTCGCCATTTGATGCACCTGAGTGAAGCCTCTGACCAGTACGGGTCAAGCTGAAAATCAGGATCTTAACATCTGAAAAAAAAAATCACAATTGTAGTTGTGAGTGACAGCAATGTTTCTTTAAATCCACTGCTTTTTGAGTTTGGTAAGAGCCTTGACCTCTAAAGCTTCAGATTCTTTCTGTAAAAGAGGTGTTGTCTCCACTGGCTACCTCTTGACTTCCAGAAAAACAGTCTTTGAAGGCAGACATCATTTGAGCCTGCATGTTCCTTCCAAAAAACACATTCCAATTAGATCCAACTTCGAATTGTTTGAGGTTTTTGTTTTGGGCTTCAATGCTATGAATAATCCGTCCACAAGAACTAGGACCACCAGTCTGTTTAGAAAGGTCGTCAGCCACTGTCAGAAATTTTGGAGAGAACATTCCCAGGGGTCAGGGGCCTTTCAGATCATGTGTCCACGGCAGAGTATGTCCATTTCTTAAACAGTAGAATAAGATTGAAATTTCAGTTTAATAATGAAAGTCAATGCTGTGTCAAGCAAAATTTTAACTATTGTAGTAATGTGAAGGTGCCATTGCCTTTCATCTTTGGATCGCCAGACTTGATTTTCCTCATGCTGCTCTTGTCTTATACTATTTTGAGTGCGCTGATCCTGCATGGTGACATCTCACACCAGTGTAAATCAGATATATTAAAAAGTACTTTAAAGAAACGCTAACTTAAAACCAGCAAAACAGAAGAAAAAGGTCCCATTATTTGATACTGAAGAACATTGCTCTTTCAGTGAAGTCTCTATATTCTTAATTTTTATATAGTTGCTCTTATTTTGAAGAAAAAGATACTCAAGCAGAGAAAGTATTGAACTAAAATAAGGCAAGAGAAGAATAAGAGGGGGTAAATAAAAGAAATACTTCTATAACTTTTTTAACTTTAATGTAATTTTTCTTTTTACTTCAATTAATTTTCATTTCTTTTCTGAATTGCTACTTTTGGAATTCTTTCTCATTATTCCCTGGATAACATACATTCTTTTTTTTGACTAACTTCAGTATAGCCTCAAGTGCTGTCTTTCAGGTAGTGTGTATCAGTCATTCTCAAGGATTTTAAAACAACCTCCTCTTCTTCCTTTTCAAACATTATTCTTACATTTAGTACAGACTCTTCCAGAAATAGTCTAGATTTGTGGTATCAAGGTCCTCTTCTTACTATTTTCGTGGGAGAATAAAAAATTTCCTTAAAAATATACATTTTATTTTCCCTCTGTCGCTCAAAAAAACCACCCCACAACACTTTAACCTAAAAAAATCTTCTGAAGACGAGTTCTGTTAAGAAACTTAATACCCAAATCCAGATACTTGTCAGATGGAATAAATTTGAGCACATTTGATCATAATGCCTGCCCTGCTCATACCATGGGCTTTCACTTTATGTACCTACTTAAAAAACAAAGTCACAGCAAAAGTGACAGAAGATTTGCTCTGCAGTATTTGTGTCTCTCTGAAGTCAAACCCAGAAAAAATGGTCAACTAATCATTGAAAGATTAAAAAAAAAAGGACAGACGAAAAGATTTAGTCTGCTAGTTCATTACTATTTTTAACTTTAAAAAAAATCCAGCAACGTTACTTACACCTATGAAACTGCAGATGCCCTTCAGAACAACTAAGTAAATATGAATCAAACAGAAAGCATTTCCAGAAACATGTGGTTTAAATTAAGATAATTTTGTTTTTAATGTTTTTCACATCCAGCCATGCCTAACTTTGGATAAAACTTAGAGTAACATTCCTTGGATGTGGTATCCAGCATTAATACAGAGGTACACATATGTCCTCCTTCCAGTCAAGAAATAAGTTTATATACTATTTTCTAGTTTATATGCTGTAAACATTTAGCAGTATAAACAAGTGAGATGAATCACGTTGTCAGCTCCCTTTATGATATTAGAATAAACCAAAAGGAAAGGCCAATGAAGATTGACAAATAATGTTAAAGGGTTACTGTCATACATTTAAAAATGGCCATAAAAGTTCTTGCTATATTCAGTGCTCAGTGACAATTCAACAACTGAATGAAGGTTACAGTAACAGTAAGAGCTAGTACTGTAGAAAGGGAAGTTGCATAGATTTGTTTTCAGTTAGTTTATATTGGATTATTTCTGTCTATTGTGACAATAATTCAAATTTATGCTAGTTAAACTGCTGAAAATGACAATATTTATAAAAATCAGCAGTTTTTTTAAAGAAAGATCAAGGAAATCTTTTTGCCATTTTTTTTAAAGACTCGAATTGCTGAAATCTACCCTTAACCATGGATTATGCCAGATTATTTTAGCATATAGTGTCTCTAAGAGTTCTAGGTCTTTGCCAAAAAATTCAGTGCGTTGAAATTAATTAAGGAGTACCCAAGTTTAAGGGAAGGTGACAGCCAGATTTGAAGGGAATACTGTGTCATCAGCCTAATTTACTTTGGAGGTCAGGATTAAAACAAAATGAATAAAATCTAGATTAAGGAAATTGTTTTTATTTGTTAAAAGTATTTGATACGACTACATTATTCAAAGCACTAGTAAAGTCTTAAAGACATTTTGAGATTTTAATATCCCATTTACATTTTCAGCCATTTACTTTAAACAGATTTGTCTGTCTTTAAAAGTGATTAATGCATGGAACCTAGGCACACTGACTAAATGAAAAAAATCCCCCTTAGGAACCCTTCACTGAGAATGTTGTCCTAGTTACTAAAATAATAATTATAGTGAAAGTTTCTGGAGATAAAATTATATCAAAATATGCCTCTGAGCTTAAAACTTATTTAGTGAAGCTAAAATTTTGCTTGACCCAAAATTTATTGACTCAAGTTATGTGTTTACAGAGCTCTTCGGTTGACAAAAAAATAACTCGGTAATAAATCTGAGAATAGAAATACAAATACATGCGATATAGGAAAGGTCTTTTATGTGATTTTTTTAAAAACAATCAATTTTTACATACATATTCTGTCTTCAGTGAGTTTTTATTCTAATCTGAAGCACAATTATGAGAGAAAATAAACTATAATAATTCCCAGAGCTGCAGTCTTTTTAATTAAATTTACATTCCACCTATCCATGGTAGATGGGTAGACACTTGACAGGAGATTAAAGTTAAATGGTGCCCCTTACCCTTAGTTATTTTTAGTTAGTTATAGTTAGTTATTTTTGTATGTGCTTTTGCATGTTTCTTGGGCAATAGCTTTAAATTAAAAACTGACAAATTTAAGTACCTGTGTGTGCATGTGTACGCACATTTGATAAACATCAAAAGTGCAGTTTGCACCAAATTGTCCCTGTTTGAATCCTAAGCTTATTTCTAACTGCCTGAAGGCATTTTGGCCCTCTCACATTTTAAATACTAAATATATGTTTAGTCTTAACCTCTTACACTGTTATTGCCATCCAGGTTCTTGCTTCTTCATATTAGGTCATATGTTTTTCATTTTTTCCCCCAATTTTCATTAATGTATTATTAAAATATCACATTAAGATATTAAAATATTACATTAAACTCAGTTTTATGCATAATTTTGTTTAATGTTTCCTAGTAATTGTCTGCATATTTTAGAGCAAAATTATAGCAAGCTTTTCTCAGCTGATACACTCTTGGTAGTTGGAATCAGAACTGAAACTCCATTTCTGAATATTTTTACTGAAATTTCTGTTGAAATTTAATTAGCATAATTTCTCAAACAGGATTTTAGAAGCTGTGGCTAGAGACATGTCTACCTAGTAGATCTTGAAAGTTAAAAAATGTGGAGAACTTCATTTACTCATTGCTTTACAACTACAGTTCCAGAAGTGTACTGTACCATATAGCTGACAAAAAAAAGAATTAAATAGCAGCTGTTAATCCATTGGGTTAAGAACGTGACATAAAAGACTACCTTTTGCCTCCAGTACGTATCTTTGTCTCAGTTATATGTATCTAATCTGATTATTACCTTAGTAGGTGTAACGTATCTTGCCAGACAAACTACCAGTAAGGTGTAGAAGCTGGGCAGATGTATAGGTTGTATAGACAGGGATACTGAGGAAAGAAACTAAGGACATCAAGGCAAATCCAGAGAGCAATGTAAAGCTGATGTGTTTATTTTATTGCATGGCTGGTTATTAATTTGCTGATTTGTAGATGTAATGATCTGAAGCCTCCTTGCACGTCGCCCATTGCCTGTTCACAACTGTTGTCTCTCCAGCTCTTATACCCCTGTGTTAGACACCCCATGTGAATTCGGTGCTGTCGTTCACAGCGATTTGGCACTGTAAACACAAAGAAGAAATGTAAAGCTTAGCTCAGTTCAGCTGCCTAAGGCATTTCTTTTCCTTCGTTGATACAAAGCGCTTGAAATAAGTTAGGTCCAAACTGAGTCTTGTATAGGGAGTCTTCTTCTATACCCAGTCCATCTTATCGCAGAATATAGGCTGGTGGGAAGTGTGTTTAGTGAGGACGTTAGGAGAAGAATATTGAGTGACGTATGAGAAAGAAAGATATTGAAAGTCTATACACCGGCACATTGGACTTGTCAGTCGTATCACACCCTGAATTCAAACACATTAGCATCCTTTCAGGCATGTGGACAGATAAAGACAACCTTGAATACCACTACTTGTTCAAGATTTTTTAAACAAGGCTGTTTGACACCAAAAAATAAGAAAATAGCAGTTATGGAAAACTGTATTACCTGAAGATATAGCGATATGTATCAATGTTTGATTATTAATTTCTAGTTGAATCTTTCATCTGGAAGTATTACATAGATTTAATTATTGAGATTTAATAGTATTGCTAATAGTATAATATAGAATTGCTCTTTTTTTCCAAAAGTAGGGTACCTCTTAAAAGTGATAAATAATTAAGAAAAAATATTTTGTACATCTGCTGTAGAAAAATACATTGGGAAAAGAATGAGAACACAGACATGCCCTTTGTGAAGAATGGCATTTTTATTATTTCTGTTGTAGGCTCATCCTGTGGCCTGAACAGAGATTAACTATATGAGCAACTAATTTAACAATATATTTACCCCTTTTAAATTGTTAAACATTCAATGACAATGCTATTTTGTTCATATTTTCCCTTTTATCAGTTTTAGCAGCATGTAAATAACTGGTCTCACTATGCTAAATTGTACGCTTACATGGAAGATGTCTGGCTAAATTCACAGGATACTTAGGCACCAATTGCTGCCTTACTGCCTAAGCTTAAATACCCACTTAGGACATGCACCTGGAAGTAATACTTCGAACCCAGTTTGTTTCTGACTGGTGACTTATTTTAGCATTAGGGAAATTAATAGACCTGTGGCCCTTCTTGTAACACTGTTCCAAATAGATGGATCCAAAACTGTAGTGCTTCATGCTGTCAAGGAGTAAAACAGTTTCACTAAAGTAATAACAGCAAATTTTATGCAGGTTTTGCAAGTATGCCTTTGATGGGTGAATGTGGATGTAGATTTAGTCAATTTAGTCAATTAGATAATCAAGGCAGAACAATGAAATGAAAAAAGAAAGGGAATGCAACAGGATAGAATTAGAACTGAAAATGTAATGGATTGAGTGCTGCTGAAAACAAAGAAGAGATGAAGAGAGCAGAAAGAAGAGATTTGGAACACATTGCAAAATGTAAAAATACAGAAAACCTAGCCAGAAGGTAAAAGGTGTAAGAACGATTGAGTTCTGTCCTTACATAAGAACTGTACGCATTTTGGGTCACATTTTAACAACTTTAATAGCTTAAGATTTTTTAAAAATAAGCCTTTTGATTCAAATGTCTTACACTTTGGGATGGGACAACTTACGGAGTAAATCAATAAACTGGTAAATCATTTCTTAAAATTCATGTCAGCTTTCTTCTTCAGAAATTATATATTTCTGACTCATTTTTTCCCATTCTTTGTGCAATTACAAGTATTGGTGGAAATCTGGCCTTCCCCATCCCCCTGTGAAAAAAGGCTCATCATTTTAATTTCTGAACCTCCACCCTCTATTCTCCTGAGCAGTCCCATTAGCTTTACAAAGAATATAAAATGGAAGAGTAGCATGATGAATTGCGGTACCTATCTTCCTTTGCGTGCTTGTACAGCACACAATTTTTCAAAGGCATGTGTCATTCTCATGCAGATGCTGTATGTCTGACTGAAAAAAAGATTTGTCACATGGAGAAAGCCTCTTCTGGCAGTTTATTTACTGTCTCACCTCATTCTTTTCACAGTATCACACTGAGATGGTTTATTTCTATGATTCTATGATTCTATGATTTCCAAAATTTCTGCTCTGGGTGCGGGCAAAGTAGGAAGAAAGAAAAAAGTGCAAACATAAAAATTCAAAGGAGAAAATTTCCCCCTTTTTATACTATTAAAAAAAAATTAATTATGTATTTTTCTGCAGTTCCCATCAGAAAGTGAATTTAGGAGTTTTGAGGATGATCAACTTTTTCCATATAAAAAGAGCTATGTGGTGTGGTCCATGGCATGTTTCAACCCAAATCTTGCTTTCAGCCTCACTGACATAATTTTGTGTTCTGCCTGCCCATGCAGCTCTTTATTCAGCACTGAGTTTGACTGAAACAAATGACAGTGAGTGGTTTGAACTTTCAACCATGGGGAATTCTTGGCTTCACTTGAGGCTCTATAGACATTTGCACTGGGGACTTTACTCCTGTAACTGACTTGTTTCTGCACTACTTTGATGGTGAGTAGGAAGCAAAGGAGCAAACAGTCATCTTCAGCAAGCCAGTACAGCATTCACTTATTGGAAAACTCATTTGAAAAAATAGAATTACTGCCTTTGCAGACAGTATTATCGGTGTTGTCTTCTATTAGTTAGTGAATGAAACATAGTTTTGAGACCCCAGAGAATGCAGAGTAACTCCTTTTCCTTGTTTTTTATGTCATTCAAATCAAAGGCTTTTTAGCCCCTGTCTTAAGCAATACATAGTTCATAATGCAGAGGAATCTTAATGTTTACAGAGCTGTATTTATTTTGCAGATGTTTAGATGTGTTATCAGACTTCATTAGCACTACTTTTATGAAACATGTGCTCTGGTCTTTCAATACATCCTTAGACCATGCCTCTTCTACAGCAGGAATAAATAGGTGAAACAACTGTCCTTTTTTCATTTTCTTGTTCACTTAATGTAATAGAATTTTTCTCTTGGAATATAATAATAATTGTATTAGGCCATTAATTCCTGTTGCTATGTAAGTCTGGGGGAGAGATGCCTTGACATAAATATCCTCAGATCTACGAAGGTCTCCATTTTTCCAGGTTGTTTCTTATTTTTGGAATTCTAAAATCAACTCCAGACTTTCTCCATTTATTTTGTTGCTTGGAGGACCAAAGCACATGGATCTGCCATCATAAATAGTACTACATTAATATGAGGAAGAGCTATAACCTAAGTACGTAACTTCCCAAATACAGTTCTGAAATTGACTTCATTGGGATAGCTTATAATACATGTGAAAAGTTGCCAGTAATTAGTGAACTATCCATATGTTGGCATATAAACCAATAAATCACTACTGAAGAAATTTGTTTGTGAATAACTGTGCACCTCTGTGCCCTGAAGTTACTTTCAATGGGACGATAAAACTGGATGGGCCTGATGTTCTGTGGATGTGGTGAGGAGAGATGGACTAGAATTTTTGACATTTACCTAGACTACCTGAATTTGGGTTCAGACTGTGTTCCAGTAAAACTATTTGTGCAATGTGAAACAGTTCTACTTGAAGATATTGAAAGAGACCTGCTCAAGAATATTTGTTGTAAACATATGTGTCTTCTTAAGTATGGCTGGCAGATTGCTAATTTGAAACAGAATACTATATTCACAGTACAGGTAAAATAACTCTAGAAGAGATTGAGAATGTTTTGAAAAGTGTTAATATTAAATTTTTCATTACCAAATCTAAAGCTTTACCAGCTTGGGTTAATATTTTTTGATTCCGTAAAAGTTTGATAATGTCTTAAGTTCTTGGCGTGACATTGAGCACTACCTTCCTGGCCACGTATGTGCCATGCAATTGAATGAAGTTCACATTTCTAAACTGGCTGAGACCATGGGAATTCCTTGGTGGCAGTGGTGTTACAGGTCAGAAAGTCGTTGTGCTTTTGGGCGCAGGTTGACAAGGCTGTAGTACTCTTTCCAAGGTCTGACATTTATTCACTTATACTGCCCCTTCCCTTTGGCTGTGCCAATGCAGCTGTTTGTACTATCCTATGTTTAACATGGTAGATTTATCTATGGGTTGTTCAGCTGAGATCCTTATAATGAAATGTAATATTTTTTTGAAAAATGAAGCTGGAATTTCTATAGGAGTTGCTGCGTTTTTCTAGGTTGTCTTTTGTTTAACATGTAAAATATGGTCTTTCAAACTATTGTAAATACACTGTCTGTGAGCTTCATCCTAAGAACACTTAGGAATTTTCAAAGCAATAGGTAAATTATTTTCAGGGTTTTTTTCTTATTTTTATTGTAGTGCATGCCAATATAATTTAACATAATGATTTGAACATTTTTTATTAGCGGAAGTGGTGCTATTTTTTCACTGCTTGTTCACATGGGAGATACAAACCAAACTGGAAATACCTGTACATGCAACAGCCTGTGAACTTGCACAAGGGATTTATTTGTGCTTATGAGAGTGTTCTGTGCTATAGTTTGTTGTGTCACCTGTAGCATGGCATTTGTTATTTTCATGGCTTGTTCACCTTTAAATTTTAGTTTTGAGGAGAAGACATCTAGGTAAATTTTAGATCACATTAAAGATTACAAATTCACTCAATATATCCAAGGACACAGTGGGAGCAATATATAGTGTTTATTTTAGTATACAAACTTATCTTTTACTGTCTGCATACTGTGATTCTTCAATTTAGTTTGTTAGAAAGCTGTTTAAAGGATTTGTTGTAGAAGAAAGCTACTTCACTATGCTCCCTGTTGCAGTTGAACCATTACAGTTTATCTTTTGTTCTTGAATTTAGTCTCTTTATGTCTTGAGTGACTTCTGGATATCAACCTCTTTTCTACTGATGTTTTCAGTGGTGCTGAACAGTGTATTTTCTATGGTATTTGGAGGAATATACTTCAAAGAAAGCCATCAGTTTCCAAACAATTTGGATTTTTTATTGCTTCATACACATTATTTTTATCAAGATACAGGTTCAAGAGTGTTTTCAGTAACATGAATGTTTTAAGCCCCAGTGAAGCTCATAAAACTCAAGTGAGTTATTAAGATTATTTTGGTTATTCCGTAGTCTGAGTTCTGCATTTTGGCGAATAACAACTGCTATGACAAATTAAAATAAAACCAGTCTGACCACCCCAAAACTATGCCTGAGATGCCTACTGTGACTGTTTCCTGATTCTCTGAAGGTGTATTTAATTCAACATTTCCTGATTTCTTCAACAGCACTGCAAATGACATGTGGAGAGAACATTAGAAGTAGTTATCTATAATTGCATAGCAATTAGGTGGGGTGACAGATTTCTTACAGCATGCAACATATGTGGTGTTTCTTTTGGTATTCTGTAATGTGATTTATTTTTTTTTTTAGTGGATTCAAAATGAACCATGATACTATTAGTGTGTTCTGTTGTTAACAGTAAGGACAAAACAGTAAGCATGTTTTGCTTAGTCAACATCTCCAATTGACTTTGGTAACGTAATTTTACATTGGAGGGTTCTCAGAATTGTGTGATGTCTCACTAGCTTATAGGCTGTCTGTAACTCTTGTCACCTTTCTTAATGAGAAAGGAAAGTCAACTCTTGCAAGTTTTTTTCAGACCTCTAATTGAAATGTAAAGTGATTCCTATTGCTGGAAGGATAAAGACTACGGCTTGTAGCTGGAAAGTTGCAGCTGAAGGAATGTATCTACTTAGAGACAATGCTACATAAAAGATGCTCTGTGCTGCCATTATTTTTGATGTGTAAGACAAAGACATTTTCCTCACACTCTTAAATATTTTTTTCCACTTTTTAACATTTTTTTTCCACAAAAAGGTGGGGTTGCTGCTTTAGTTCTGCAAGAAAATCTCAGTTATGACATTCTATAATAGGGTTTTGAGAGAATCCAGATTAAAAAGACATCAGGCACTATTAAAATGAATGTGAAATTGCCAGCGCTCTTATGATGATTTATTATTTTCTTTGAAATAGTTTTGAGGCTATGTTGATAGACTTGCTGTTGTGGTGTGACTTCTCATAGCAAGAGTATGCATTTGTCTTTTGAAAGATACAACAAATCACTGCTATTATTTTTGCAGTACAATTATAGAGTATTTTATGAGAATCTCAGGAGCTGGGATGGACTGGAGAAATGCAGCCAACTACTTCCAATGATATTCATTACCTTTAGTAATGACTATTCACTGTGCTAAATCTTTAAGGAAGCAAAACAATAGATAATCTTTCTTTGTTCTTTAAAATATGTGAAGCTGCTGTTAGTTTTTAAACAGCAGTTAAAGAGCCGTTAGAATATTTTGACAGTGGAGCACCAAGGGGGAAACCAATTAGAAAATAATCATGAGGCTGAATGAGCAGCTGAAGATGTTGTGTCTGTCATGAATGGCAGGTGATGGTTAAAGAACTTTTATGATTTGTCTGTTTGTAAAAAAGTGTCTGCACAAAGAATAGAAAAATGCGAAAAGGCCTGTGCAAGAAATCCATTGAGCATAGATTTTAAGGACAACAGGGCACAACTTACCATGCTTATTGTTAGTTTTTACTCCAACCCTTTTTTTCTATCAAGTTTGAATAGGATTTAAAACTCCTCAAAATAAAGGGATCGAGCAAGTCTATTTCCTTCCCTGTTTTTTTTTTTTTTTTAACATCTCTGTCATACGATCAGTGTGACTGTGTCTAAGCATGGCGATACAGGGAAAATTATTAGATATATTTTTGCCACACATTTGACAATTTAATTTCTCTGGGTTGCTTATTCCTGTCCACATGGTAGGAGTTTCCACCCACTCAGAGGGTGGCCTGAGCTAATTTAGCTGAAGTAACAGAAATCTTCAATGGAGCTGGGGAATAGGAGGTCAAAGGCAGAGGGAAAACCAAACGAGCAGCTGCTACACTAGAAGAAGAGGTATTGGGTACCCCCCGCAGTGGCCAGTCTTCTTACGTCTGCAGCAAGTGCCCACATGACAGCAAGACACCTTCAGGGTGAGAGTATGAATGAACAGTTCTGCACGGCAATAGTAAATAGATAGTTTTACTATAGCTTTCTATAGTAAACAGATAATTTACATAAAGGTAAATATGCCAGGCTGGTGTATTCTTCTGCTTTTTCTAACAGATTTCTATGTACACCTCAGCAAATATTTAAGTAGCTTGGAGAAACGCGTCATAGACAGCATTAATGGTTTGATATGTCTGGAGCACGCCTGGGTTTCTCTGTCCCCTGTTCCATTCTTTGTTATGCCTGTGCATAAAAAAGCCTGATGATATGCTGAGGCAGAAAAACCTGTGCCTCATCCCTCCCTAATCTGAGGCAGAAAATTCTGTGCCTTATCCCTTCCTAATCTGAAACAGAAAATTCTGTGCCTCATCCCCTCCTAATCTTGCATCTGAAAAAATCTGAAAAAAATCACACTTTGTGTCATAACCTGATGAAGGGGACAGCCTGTGTATTAGCTCTCCTGTGTGGCTTAGAATTTGTTCTTTATGAACAAGTCAGTTAGCTAACCTAAACAGTAACTATCTGATAGGTAATTTATTCTGTGTTGAACCAGGGATTAACAAACTTTAAAATTTCTAGATTTTGTAAATCTCTTGCACTATATTTTGAGGTTGTAGGAAAAGAGTATGGATTGTTTCCCCTTAGTCTGAAACTTGTTCCTTTGCACTTTGCAGTGCACATTACTTCCTAAGCAGATTATATTTAAAAGAAACTTTAAATCTTTTTCTAGCTAAAGCGATACCTTTTGGATTACAGGGAAAAAAATAAAACAAAAGTATGACATACATCTATCATAAATAAGATGTATTTCCATTATTCTTTTCCTGTCTTCTCTACAACCCTCAGTCACTGATGAACAGAACATTAAAATTCTATCATGTTAAAATTAGGGGTGAACATTTGAACCTTCAAGGCTGAAAATTAATAAAACAGCTCTGTCCTGTTTGGTTGACACAATAAATGATATAATGTGAGTAAGAAGAGATTGTATTGCAGCGTGATTTTGAGTTAGAAGGATTGCACCGCACCATCAAACACACTGCAGTTAGAGTAATCCTATTAAGAAGTGGAAGTATGAATTGAGACATTTCTTAAGCCAATATGCACACAGGAAGATGAAATAGCTCAGTATTGGTTTCACAGTGTAACCTTATTTTGGTTTTAATCATGTTGTTACCTTTCAAGAATATATCAAATTTTTTTCTAATATTGTAATTAGAATTCTGTTCCCCTATAATAACTTTACAATTGTTTCTGTGTAAAAGTTTATGTGTACAGTATTATATAAAGACTATAATATCTTCAGTAATTATTTGCTTAGTCTATCAGTTTGTAGCTGAAAGGAATTGAAGCTTTTTTATTTTTTTTCCCATAAGACTATGTGGTGACCTATATTTTTCCACAGAACTTGCTCAACTGGAAAGTTCTGTTGATTAATTTTATTCTGAATTTGTCCAGACCTATTCTAGATTAACAGAAAATAAAAAGCGAGCATCTTTCTCAGCCTTCTAAAATGAACCAAGATGTCAAACATCAGTTTTGATTTGTGGAAAATCAGTATAGTAAAAGTCTGTGTGAGATCTTACGGAAGGGGAAAATGCTCACTAAAACTTAACAATTCTTAGGGTTTTATCTTTTTACATCAAAATTTTGTTTACTTCAGTATTGATACATTTTAAGAAGTCTGCGCTCATTGTGTTTCCTCTTTTTAGGTATCTTAGGGCTAACAGAAAAATCCATTATTATCTTGCCATTAATAAAGTGTAGGGTCTTCTGCTGATGTGACCACTTCAGGCCTTCATGCAAGCAATATGTTCTTTGATGTTTCATTGCTATTTTGTTCTACCCTTCTACTGTTTTTTCTGGTGCCTTTTCTTTCTCCCTCTTTGCCCTTCCCATACACACACTTCTCTTTCCATTCAGTTCTTTCAAATCTCTTGTATAATTACATGCATTATATGCAATATTTGGTTGCAGGTTTCTCTTGTTTTTTGGGTAATTTTTATGAAAATTGTTAGGAGTCATTACAAACGTAAACTCCTCATCTAGCAGTTCCCAGAGGTAAATGTGGGAAAATAGAAATTTTCTGATCTTCAGCGTTTAGGTCCTCACTCTATTAAATCATACTTAAAAGAGGTGGAAATAAATGATTATAAAGTCTTTCTCCATAGGAAAAGGCATCCTCTAAGTTGAATAATCTTGGGACACATTCTTGCTAAATCTACCTTGTACCTGTGCCTTGTTTTACCCTGTTTTAGACTTGTTATCTCCAAGAATTCTTATAGAAATTACTAAGAAACACCAATAAGGAAGTAGGAAATTAAATTATGAAGATGGGTTAATGGGGAGGAGTGGGGGTGGGGTAGTTCGCCGTGGATAAGGGATGATCTCAGGGTGGAACATTATTGCACCAGATCAGAATATAAGGTGCAGGAACAAGGATTTCAACAGAGAACTGCTTAGTAATAAGTTGTTAAAGTATGTAGAAAATGTTTGATATTTAAGGTGAAGTTTGTCAAATATATATTTTGAAAATTTATCTTCTCCTAAAATATTGTTTGAAAATTATTTTAGTGAGTTCATTTTTAACATACATTGTACATAACCCACTCAACTCTTCTATTAGAATGTCTACTTGTTTATGGCAATTCTGTTATAAATTAAAGTAATTGTAAAGTATTAATTAAAATACTATGTTCATCTGTTGCTAATAGCAACATCTGTCTACTTCTAATAAATAGGCTGATAGTTTTCTTTCCGGTTGTCTGGTGTTTAATATTTTGGTTTCCACTGACTGCAGACATTTTCGTGCATCAGTTCTCCTTTAGTTTGGGGTTTTTTTGTTTGTCTGTTTTTTAGGAAAAGCTACAGCTTCAGGAGTGATGAAAATCTTGCTTAGAGGAAGAGCCATCCAGAAATAGTGGCAGTGTTATGGAAATTCCATGTGTATTTTTGAAATCTCTGATCAATGTTAGAAAATCAAAAATAATTTTCAAACATCTCCCATAAATACTCATTTACAAAGTCAATGATGGTCCATGGATTTTCTCATTCTGGAAGTTTGTTCCAGTTATCCATATCTGAGATGGTATAAATAATAGCTGCCATAGACAGTGAAGAAAGGAATACACTAAATATGGAAAAAATTTTTGACTGTCTTATGCTGCCAAATTGATGAAAATTCCTTTAGATGTATGACCATGACCTTATTGGTACAGTAAGTCTAAAAAAATAGAGAAGTATCTCCCAGTGCTGGAAACTGCATTGTTGAAGCACAGCGTTAACTTCCTCAGTATCTTCACAGATTAACTTCCTCAAGCTTTGCACTTCATTAAGTATCAAACGGTGCATTCAGGTGAATTTGAATTTTGACTTTTTCTCCCTTGATATTTTAGTTCTATTAAGAAAAACAAAAGGCTGTGCTTTTCATTTAAGTTAATGTGCCTTTATTATGCTGAAGTAATGTGTCTATCACTATTAATTTAACCATAATTTTAAGCTAATTGCAAAAATATTATCTGTTAGGCTACTTCTCATTTAAACCAGAGTTTGATATAAATGAGTATTGATCCCAAACTTTCAAAAAGTGAAAGCAAAATCTGTTTAAATTAAACTACATATCAATGATTTAAAAGGTGTTCAGCATTTTCTTACTAATTTCAAACCATGTTTTTTGTGTCACAGTGATGCAATGTTTATTTCCTGACAAATTTTACTCCTTGACATTCTTTTTACATGAACTAAATACTGTCTTCCTAGGCTGATGCCATCAATTTATACCTCCATGATAATGAATTCAAATATCTATGCTACTACACACCTTGATGAGAATGTAGAGAAAATATAAGCATAGTGTATTAACCTGCATACTGTTTCTTCCAGTGTTAAAAGACCAAGGGGAGAAACAGAAGCAACACTCTTTAATAATTAAAGTATAAAAGTGTTATTCAGATGTAGAGCTGTGCAAGTAAATCAGCCATGGAGATGTACTCTAATTGAAAATAACTTGTGTTACCTATGATCCTATCCCATGTCTAGTACTTATATATCATGATTCATTTGATGGAGCACTGCTGTTCTATGTAAAACATAGGAAAACAATATTCAGGTACAACATTTGGGTTTTGTTGTCACTCATTTAGGGAACAGGAGTAATACCACATGATAAACTTCCACTTGCACTGTTCAGAAACTCTCATAACCTGTGCATGCCTTCAAAGTAATGGAAAACAAAGTACCTTATGAAGCAATTTCAAATATAAAATAAATTTGAGGGTTGCATATGCTAGCTGTATAGTTGCTTCAGGAGAACAAAAAGAGAGGCTAAATTCAACAGAAATATATTTTTTACAAACTCCAGTTTACAAATGTGTCATATATTTTAGAAAACTACATTGATAGAAGAAAGTAGGCCCTAGAAATTAAACATTGTTAGCATGAGCAAAACCCTGTCAAAATATCGCGGTCATAGTGCTCTGCTGTAAGCTTGTGTAGATAACGGGAACAACCAGACCTTGTTACAAGCAAATTGTACAGATAACAGGAGCTTCCAGCAGGAACATTATTGTCTGCAAGAAGCGACCATCTGGTTAAGACTGGTCTTGTGGTTTGGAGCTCAACCAACTCAGCATTCTGAGACAAAGGTGAAAGTACACAGTGAAGAAGACCATGAGCCTTCCTCCAGAAGACCCTGGCCCATGACCACGGAGTGGAAGTGCGCATGCGGCAAGAGGAGGAGATTTATGATAATGAGTTCCTGGAAAAAATTGTAATAGTTACACCTACCCTGGAACTGTTTGTAATAACCCAGCCTATGCTAATGAATATGTATGCTTTTGTACAGTACATAGATGCTTGACAGAGATTCGGTGTGCAAGTTTGGAGGAGAGATCCCCCTTGCACCCCGCACCGTAATCAACATACCTGCTTTATAACTCTCTGTGAGTTGTAGGGTTTGTTTCCGCATGTCAACATGGTATAAGATGAGCATTTCACACTAAAGAATGCTGATCCAGAAAATCTGGGTGAGTGACCTAAACTTAGTTAATAGAAAACTCACAACACAAGCGTATATAAGACCTCCTGTCCCCTTCAGCCATGAGGATGACTGAGTATCCTTCCCACAGATTTTAGAGTAGTTTGGGGATAGAGACACTTGTGCCCTTCATATTCAAGAGTCTGCTTCCATGTAGAGTAGAAGAAAAGTGATACAGAGATAAAAAGAAAACAAAAAGGAAGACTATATGTAATACTGGGGTTTACTCATTTCAGTAGTTACCTAAAACTGAGAGTTTAGGTGAAGTCCTGAGTTCCTGACATTTCTGGGTTTTTTTATTACAATCTAATATAAAATGCGTAAATGCTCTTTCATCAGGATGTCAGTCCTCTAAATAATCCAGGTTTTCTTTAGGATTTAGGGGAAAAGTTCTGCTGTTTCCATCATTTCTTCCCATGAGGAATGTTTAAATTTTGGTTTTGTCTGAAGAGACGCTGCAGGTTTTCTAACTCACCTCCTAAACATAGTGTCAGGGTCACCGGCACTTCTGTCTGTCTTTGGTCTTAAAAGTATCATTCAACAGTCCAGTGCTTAGAACTTCACTTCAAAATTGGGGTGAGCTGTTAGAGGCCAAACTTGTAATAGTTCAAAATATGTGAATCAGTAAGATGTGGAACAAACAACAGTTGCGATGGTTCACAGTGGTTCACATCTATAGTGGCTTTTCAGGTATTATTGCGCCTATTATGGCTTTGTTGGCAGCAATATTGTAATAATATTACTGTGTTGCTCTTCAACAGTTTTTTAATGTAAGGACAGAGCAAGCTTGTTTCATTAGAGCAGAGCAAACAGATTCCATCAATAAAGATACATATATATTGCTTTCAGGGAATTTGTATAAAGTGAAATCTTACCAGAAGTCAAAATCTATGTTGCAATTCATCACATTTGTTTAGACTCTGATGACTAATAATTTAGCACCATAGTTCCTTTCTGTCCAGTAACCTAACTTTAATGGGATTCCAGAATGATTCATTTGTAAGAGGAAAGAAAAACATGTTTTGTGTATCACACAGTATAGGTCAAAGTTGCAAAATACTCTACCTAAAAGATTTATTGATTTGCAAGGTTATTATTGCAGTTCATCTGACTTGTTTTACTGCTGGAGGTCATGAACTTTCCCAAATGGTGAAAATTTTAGGTGTTGCCTGATGTTTTCATCTTTAAAATGTCCATCAGCAAGAACTTTTTCAGCATAATAGATAAAGAATTAGACTCAGATGCAGAGAACAGCATCATCAGGATCACCGTGCATCTTAAGACTTCCAGGAAATGCTTTGTACTGATATAGATTTGATAGATTTGATTAGCTTTCCTTCCCTATCAATGATGCAGTGTTGGTTAGGTGTCAGTATTTTTGAGAGGATCAGTTTTTTTAATTTCCATATTCTTAAATCAACAGATATTTCAAAAATATCCTAGGTCCCATTTTAAAGATAATAGAAGAGCAACTTAAAAGTGAATTCCCTATTGATTTGTCCAATCAGGCTCCTGAGCTGCATTTGATAAAAGAAACTTCACTTCTAAATCATCTAGTGACCTTGGGAATTAAACAGGTCATCCCTGAGCAGTTGCAGTGCCTTTTTTTTCAAGCATTAATACACTGATACATGATGGAGGAAGTCAATTATTTATATTTCTGGTTGACAGAAAGAGTTGAACTTCAGTGTTCCGTACTTGTTTGTTAATTTACTAAAAGTCATAACTCCTGTAAATTCTCACTTCAATTTTTCTACCCAGAAGTGTCCCCAGTAGGAAATGCAAAGGTACTGCAATCAATATTCTAAACTCTGATTTCTTTTGTTCTTTTCCTTGAGAAGTACCCTTCAGTCTTCTAACTGTAGCTGTGCCACATCTTCTTAACGGTGCCGCTCACATTTTAAGACGGAGCATCTGGTGGAGACGAGAGGAAGACAGGCAGCTGGTGTGTACATGGAGGCATCCCAGTCAGCAGCCCTATGAGCTACACGCACTCACGCAGGCACGTGAGGTGTGACAATGTATTGGTTACTATCTGTCTTTAAATCTGCTACCTGCTGCTGCCCTTCCATTTGAGAAGGTGTTAATAATCATTCCCTGCCTACTGTTTTCACAGCTTTATAGACATGATGGATGGGATTTGGTATAAATACAGGCACTTTAGATGCCAAGGTGTTGTGACTGTCAGTCAGCTCTCCAGGAGTATATGGGTCTCTTATTTGCCTTTTTGAATCTGCCAGCATAGTTTATATATCAGGTAATTTGAGTATTTAAAGTGGATCTTTATTCTGATTTTGAGGTATCTGAATTTCATTTGAATTTGAAGTCCTTTTTGCATCTTTACATATGGAAGAACATTGAAGGCAAATGCACTTTGGAATAAGTCAGTGGGATAGTGGTATTTTCTACTCCTTAATACTGTCTAACATTCACTCACTGTGTCTGGTGTGAATGTATTTGGCTCTTCGACACTTAAAAAATTGATATTGGATGATTTATTATTAGCTTTTCCAGCCTTCCTTCCATTGTTTCTAAATTGTTGTTCCCTTACTTGTTATGTGATAAGTGACAAAAATAAGAATAAATATTATTTTTCTTTATGGTATAAAATTAATTTAATAGAAATTCTCTGGTATGGTTTTATATAAAAGATGTGTTCACCCATGTTTGAGTTGGGGTTTTTTTCTGCATAATTCTATCAGTTCCATTTTCCATCTTTTTTACTTCAGTGTAATTTTTTTAATGTGTGCCACAGTTTTCCTTTCACCAAGTATCTGAGGTGCTTGTATAAACAGTATCATATACCAGAATCTTAATTTAAAAGCAGGAATCTATGTCATACTCTCTGGTTTTTCTTGGTGGTGTGGGGTTTTTTGTTTTTTTTTTTTTTTTACACCTATCCTTAGAATAGAAACACTTGAATACTTAATCTTTGCATGTATTTTTTACATGCTTGTTTGGAACATTGTGATTATATCATACTTCATTATTTCATGAACTTCCAGTGTTCATATTGTGCAGTGGTTGGATTTTCTCCCAGTCAAATTTCAGGAAGAAAAAGTCAAGAGATATCAGCAGTAGTTGTGGAGCACAGTAGAAATGTTTCTAGAGCTATATATGATGTTTGCAGATCACTTTCAAGATGCTTCTGTGATTCCTCACTATCCCATCTCCACAGATTGTCACCAGATGATAGAACTTGGATGTATTAGGTCGGTATACATTTTTTGATTCAATTTTGGCATCAGCTTTCCAATACTTTTTTTTTTTTTTCAAATGACTGAAAGGACCCAGACCTAACTAGTAGCATTTTTACTTGCTTTTCTAAGCTTAGTGAAAAAAATAGGTTTTCATTTTACCTTTTCCCCCTTTTCAAGTTTCCTGTTAAAAAAAAAAAGGGGGAGGGGGGGATATTCTAACTTTGCCTTTCAATGATTGGACTGGCAAGTTTCAAACTGGAAAAAGGTATTGTATTTGATATTTGTATTTTCAGTTAGATTCTGTAGATTACAAGTTAAGGTAGCTGAGCTATGTCTTGTTCTGAAGAATACCAGTGTCACAACACTCTTACATCCTTAAGAGGGTCTCCTGAATTCCTAATATGACAGTATGGTGGGCAATTTTCAGTCATATTTTGTAAAACTGCAAGTAGACAGTACATATCTTCTAACAGGCTGTTGCTGGTGCTTCCATTTCAATATGATGCTGTTCTTTGGTAATAAAAATGAAAGCACATATGACATCCGAATAGGAAGCAGAGAATGGTAATGAAAAGAAAAATAAACTATTGATAAGTTGCAAATTGAATAATAGCTAACCTTCCTGCCCATGGTGAGGAAAATCTTAGTGTCTAATGATTAATCAGTTTGCTCTAAATTTCTGACTTTTTAAGCCCGGGGAAATCAAGATGGATATCCAATGTGGGTGGAAGTATTTGATAATTTTGTCAGTTCTCTCTCTGCTTCAAGTTAGCAATTATGCAAGCAGAGATACCCTATTCCAACAGGGTGACTGAGAGAACTCTGATAATTTAAGGAATTTATTAATATTTTGTCTTTTACTGTTTCTCAGTTCTGTGAGAGGTGTCAGATAACTTAATGCTAAATAAGTCATAAAAAGAAATCAATGAACAAGGAGAATAACAAGAAGCTTATTCTGTGCTTGATACTAAAAAGGACATACACACGCACGCACACACAGAGCCACACAGAGAGGACCATGACACAGCCAGCTGCGGAGGCTGCCACAGACAAGGTGCTGCCTTCAGCATCACCTACGTGCAGGACTGACATGAACACAAGCACAGACAGCCAAGTCCCCTCCTCCGCTTGGGCTCACTATTGACCGCACACGCTCAACACTCTCGATTCACACACACACACGCATGCTTTAGTCGATCCCTAGAGTGCCACCATGACCCCTCGATCTGTCCAACACCCCTGACCAGTTCCCACCCTACGCCTCTGGCCAGATTCCAGCTGCTGTCCCCCATTCACTCACGTTTGTCCTCCCAGTAGCTGGCACTTAGTCCTTGCAGCACGCGCACACACACAGGATAGAGAGTGGGATTACCCAGAGATAGTCAAGAAGGGATTTAACACAAAGACAGGACAGACTGTGGTGATCAGGCACAGGGCTCAGTCAGCCAAGTGTACTGACCAGCTCCGTTTTAGAAGTGATCGACCCCCTTCATACTCCTGTCTGGCTATTCCCACTTTACTCTTCTCCAATTCCCTTCCCCTGCACATTTCTCCATCACTTTGCATAGCTCCAAGATCCCCGGCAACATCCTGGACCCTCAGGTTTGCATCCTTATGAGCTGCAGGCTCCTGGTTTGCCTGCAGTTTCTTGGTAGCCTACCAGTTAGTGTGACTGACCAGGTTTGTTTCTGGTCATTGTCTCCTTTATGGTGTTCTGACAGGTTTGTGTCACCACTTATTTTGTTTATGGCTTCTCCCTTCTTAATATCCCATTTGGCAATTTCCTAGATCAGGTAATACAGAAATAAGCATTCCTGCATTCTCTGTACCTTCATCAATTAGTGTGACTGACAGGGTTTGGTCGTCCTTACTGCTTCCCTTATCATTTGTCAGTCAGGTTTCTGTCTCTCTATGTTCTTGTTTATGGCTCCCCTCTTTTCTTATTATTCCGTATGCCCTATTATTATAGACCACAGTCTATTATTCTTCCTTTTAAAGTTGACCAGCAAAACACTGAANTGGTGTTCTGACAGGTTTGTGTCACCACTTATTTTGTTTATGGCTTCTCCCTTCTTAATATCCCATTTGGCAATTTCCTAGATCAGGTAATACAGAAATAAGCATTCCTGCATTCTCTGTACCTTCATCAATTAGTGTGACTGACAGGGTTTGGTCGTCCTTACTGCTTCCCTTATCATTTGTCAGTCAGGTTTCTGTCTCTCTATGTTCTTGTTTATGGCTCCCCTCTTTTCTTATTATTCCGTATGCCCTATTATTATAGACCACAGTCTATTATTCTTCCTTTTAAAGTTGACCAGCAAAACACTGAAAAATTATACTTTTTTTTTTTTCTTTCTGTTCTAATCTATTTCAAACACCATGCGTACCTGGGTGTCATTCCTGAAATGGTGTGTTGTCAACTGATCATTGTAAAATGCCCATATTGATCATTAGATCAATTAAAGAGTCTGTACCCATGATTTCAAATTATTTGCATCTCTATTGTCTCAAAACCTTGATGCTGTTTTATGCTGTAATGCAGTTTGCTGCAGAATTCCAAAAGGTTTCAAAAATAGATGGGACCCTAACTCCAGGTCAGTCTTATAACTCTAGGCATGGACACAGTCTGCCTAAGAGAAACCTTGTAAAGTGTTATGGTTTGTGAAAGAGGAGGGGGAGTTTGAAGGAAATCAAGCATATTTCATTTTCTGTTACATGCACACAAAAAATCAGTTTCAGGAAATTTCAACAAAAGCATGTTTGCACATAATCTTTCTTCTACCTTTGACAGGAGTCTAAGTTTACAACTAACTACATAGCCTAATTGCAACGATGAATAAGTACACATGCTTAGAGAGGAGTGAAAGAATACACACGTCTTTACAAGTGTGCAAAATTTGTAGAGTGTAGACTAGCTTTAGAACGTTGTTATCCTTGTAACAATGAGGTCATATGGATCAGAACATTATTAATGCATAAAAATGGGTAATATGGCAAGAGAGTTACTGGCAAATATTTGCTGAAATGTATTATTTCACTCACTCATCTATTTCGTTAGCACTCCTTTTTTACGCTTGATTTTCCTGATTGAAACGGCATTATAACATCATGAACGTTCACTACATCTTTGTCATATATTCATGGTGACTAAATCTTGAATTGTGTATACCAAAAATCTGCCTTCCTTTTTTCTTGATCACCAATCAGGAAATAGAAAATTGCCGTGAAAGCCATACATCTTCAACCACAATTACTGACCACCACTTGGATATCACCTAGCAACTGTAAATGTTCAGCATAAGCTTTCAGACCAGAGAAATCCTTGAACGGTTTCAAACAATGAATGTCTGAAGGAGTCATAATTTTCCTGCAGGTATTTTATGAGAGGAGGAAACAGAATTGAAACACATATATGCAAAAATATCAAAATCTTTTGCCTATAGTCTCAGTCAATTAACAAAACTCTCTGTGTTAGGTGAGAATCCCATATATGAAATTCTATCAAATCCAAATGAAATAGATGATTCAAGTGTGGTGAGCTCTATAACCTCATATTCCTCTAAGACACATCCATTATCCTATGTATTTGCAGAGAATTATAAATTTTCTAACGTAATACTGGTGAGCTGAACATGACCAGAATCTTAAACAAAGATTTGTTTGCTTCTGTTCTTCAAAAATAGAATTATAATGATGTCTCCAAATGCTGCAAGTTTCCATCCTGTTTGTTTTTCATCTTGCAGTGTTAATAACAGTCTGCCGATCAAATTCACGTACAATTATTTTTAAAGCCCCTGATGTTGTGGCTTCACTTTTTATTAACCAGATAATAAATGCTTATCTTTTTAATACAGGAGGGATGAATACCTCCCAAATGCAAAAAGATTCATTTTAGAAAAAAAAGTAGATATCCTTTCTAGACATGTGTTGTTTCTTCTGAATCTCCATGAAGTTTGGCAAGTTTCAACATAAAACACGGATCCTTTGTTGTATTTTATCTTTTGTTGCTGATTGGATAAGCAGTGAAAGAGGTGAAGATGGAAGGATGGATACAGTAAAAGGCCCCACAACTTAGCTGTTACATTATAGCACAGCATATTTACTTTCTTTATTGTTCAAGTTTTTATTTTGGCTTGGATGTTTTTGGCCGGGTACTTTCTTTGTTAGCTGAAAATGCTTATACCATGAGGTGATTATTTATTTTTAATAGCTTCAAAAGTACTTTGACCATTCTTCTTCATTTTTAACTTATGTCTAAAAGAACTGGACAGGTGATGAGTGAGGAACTGGTAACAGTGTATAATATGTCATGGAAATAATTTCATCCCATTACTTGATGCTTATCAATTCTATTTTTTAGCAATTTTGGAGGTTCAAAGGTGCCACTGCAAGGTGTCAGATATTCAGAAGTCATCACTGTGGCTTAAATCCTCCTTTTTTATCCCTACTCTCAACTTTTAAAGTTTCACATTTAATTTGAAAAAACAATAGTTTGCATGACAATTTTGATGCCATTCCTTTAACAAATCAATATTTTCATTTGTTGATATTGGTCCTCTTCACCCCCTACTTGCTAGATCACACTGCTCCAGGAAGCTTATCTCAGAGTTGAACAAGAGCAATAGTGTTGCTGATATACGCAATTTAAACAATCAGAATAAACATTCTGTCTCCAAACTTCAATACTTCTTGTCTTAAATCTACAGGATTTTTACTTTCTCCAATAACTGTGAAGCTGTTTCTTAATCTTTTTACTATTAAAATATGCATATTATATAAATTATAAACATCTCATGCTTTTTCACTGTGATGTGAATACGCTAATCAGTCACAAATTTGCTTTTCACACAGTACGTATCTGTGCATCCTAGCTCTCTGCTGGTTAATGACAAATCTTTGCTTTGCTTAAAACATTTTTGGTTTTGATTATTTTCTGTGCTTTTGTTGTCATGTTCTCTTACGGTATTTTGCATAATTCAAGCTGAACTTCATATACCCTAGCTGTAATTAAAATGTTCTAAAGGCTGATTGCTAAAGGTAGTAGTTCTAACTACCATATAGATTTTGGATGGAGTCTATAGTTGTATACTTTGCTGCAGTAGATGTGTTTTACTGAATCAAAGCTTTAATCTGCGCAGGTAAAATGTATGAAAAAAGGTTCAAGGAAGAGTGAGGAAAACAGTGAAAACAGAAGTAAAAAGGAGTTTAGCATTGTCTTTTTGTACTGTGGCTGTACTTAGGAATTACAGACACACATTTGCCTTCAGTTCAACTGAACAGGGTCTTGTTTGGACCCATTCTAGTTTTACCACCAGTAGTACTTTGTAGTGCCATCAACCATGAAAAAAGATATCCAAACACAGCCAGCACTCACTGAACTGTATGAAGTCGTTAAGGTACGCAGGCAGGTGGACAGCCTTGAGAGATGGGTGGACAAACTGAACATTCCCTAATGCAACGTATGAAGCAAAATAAATAAAGCTTGAAAGAAGCACTGTGGCATATTAATGAATTTTAAGTTTGAGATAGGAGCAAATGCACAAACTTAATGTTGCAGTGTTTTCAAAATACATAGGGTGATGGGTGTACTATGTTTTGTTAGTATAGGGGAAGAGAGTAATTTCCAAAGGCAAAAATTATTTGATTAGGTTGGCATAATATTGATATAATATTATAATGAATGAACCATAGAGATAACACAGTAAATGAAAACAAGGTCTAGAGCCTCAAGAAGATAACATTTCATCAATAAGCCATTAGGATTGCTGAACAGTTTGTAATGGCAATTAATAATACTTCTTGAGCAATTAAGGATGTGCTTGGGAGAAAAATCACTGCAAGCTACACAATATCCAGTAGTTTTTACCTCTACTGTGGAATAATTTTTTTTTTTTTTTTCTGGGGCACAGAATCTGGCTGTTTGGAAGGATGATGAAACTTGTAAAGTGAAGCTGTAAAAGAAAACTTCATTTTTTGTTCAAGTTGCAAGGAGACTGCATGTCTTCTCTTCAAAGTCTGTGACAAAAAAAATGGGAACCTCTTCAAAAGTATTAAGTGATTCAAGTTATTGAACTAAAGCCTGTGAGCTGTTTAAGCACCGAAGCCTCTGATTGACTACTTTTCTTTCCCTCCCACCTCCCAAGAACATGAAGGAGAATAGCGGCAGTGATAATACACTTGGTGGTTTTTTGCATAAATCAAGGAAAAAGATGTACCACAGGAGTGCTGAAAAATTTTTGACTTTGAAATATAACCTTCAAGGGAGAGTGCACAGGGCACAGTGTGGAAGACACCACAGTTCACATGATTCATTTCCCGCAGGGGTTCTTCTAGGGAGAAAATAACTTTTAAAAGATGCCTGGGATTTTTTGCGATCCCTGAAAATTCTGAATCACCAGGACAAGTGAAAAAAGAAAGAATCAGAGGGCTGGAGCATTTAGTTAAGTAATGTATCATTGTGTATAATTTGTGTAATTCATTGATAAAATTCAGTTCTTGAAACATAGCTGATTTGCTCATGTCTGTACTAATGAACCTACTACAGACTGTCGCACAGGTTTGAAAAGTGACATGTGACTGTTGACCTGTTTTCTAGCAAGGTTTCAGACAGTGACAGTATTTTCTCAGGTGATATATGGTGAGCAAGGGATTATTGCTAATTGTTGGTATGGATAAAGCCACCCTATTTTGGGAAGAAGATAGCTGAGGCACGAGGAGATCAGTATCATTTGTGTCTGTGCACAGAGAAAGTGTCATAAAACATTGGGGTTTTTTTGGAGATGTGTAACACCAGCTCTACTTTGGGATGTTTTGTGAGAAATTGAGCTTCAAGAAAGAAATCAGATGTGGCTCCTTCTCATAAAACAACTATTATCATTTTGTTATAGTAAGGACTAGGTATCCAAATAGGACTCATCTTTGCAAGTGAAAAGTAAGGTTCCTCTTGAAGTAGACAGTTGGGTCTGCTATCACGGAATTAACTAGATACTTTTAATGTTATTTCACAAATCTGTACAAGTCCCTTTCTTCAGTACAGAAGTAGAGGACTTGTACCATCTTCAAAATTCATTATGACAGCAAGAAAAGTAGTTTTGTTACTTGAAAACAACTTCCTGTGTCTTTTGTTGGTGTAACAATCAAACTTCGAGAAGAAGTACGGCTAAACAGCATGGTTTATAAATCACTTGAGCTAAAGTAACTTTAACAAAAGTCAAGATTTTGCAATCCTCAAAACAGTAGACAAACAACCAAATAACCCCTTGTCCCAAAGAAAAAAACCCCAAACCAACATAAAACAAACACAGGAATAGAGTAAATAGAGTAAAATAGAGTAAAATTTATTAATAGTCTGATTACCAGTTTACTATCATGCTTTCCTGGATATTCATCTGGGAAAAATTATTTCATGTGTTGGTTCCTCTGTAAGAGTAATACTCAATCTTAAAACCTTTTAAATTATTTCTTGTTATACTACAAAATCATCAAACTAAGACAATATTTATGGGACCTGGTCCAAAACTTTTGAAATAGGCAAAAATGTTCAATTATTTCAGTTAGTTTTGGATCGAGACCATTTTTTCATCAGGCTTGTGTGGAAGAACTAGGGTTTATTAGAATCAAGGGTTTATGGTTAAGCTGCATAAAACTGGTTAATGAAAGGAAGAAGGAAAAAAGTGGTAACACTTTACAGCACGTTAGTTCAAATAACTGCATTCTATTGATGATTCTTGATATTCCCATTATTGACCATCTATTTCAATAACTTGCACAGTAAATTCTTGTTAAATATATCCAATTTTGACTCTCAAGATTACACAACAGGCAACTTTCAAGTAATTCACAGGTTTTTTGTGGTTTTTTTTTTTTTTTTCCTTAGGCTTAATGTAAGCTTCTGGACGTATCTGAATATTTCAGTTAACTAGACTTTTGTATAAGAAAAACACATCATGAATATTAAAAAAATAATATGTATTTAAGGCAGGTATACTGATATACCCATTTCTAGAAATAATATTTTAGTTTAAATCTACATCTTCAAAACAAGTGTACTATTCCAGATAGCCAAAAATTTTGGAAGATAATTAGGTTTGATGATATCCAATGATTCTTAATTTCTGTTGACATCAGCAGGTCTGGAGAACACAAGCAAAGGTCAATGTTGGAAGTGTTCTTCAGCATAACAAAACACTGTGATAGCATTCTCCAGGCTTTCCTCTATAAGCCCTCTTTACGTTATTAAGACAGCTCTTGAAATAGGTATTACTTAACTTCTAGTGCTTGTTAGCTTGTTTCTATTAACGAGATAAAAGCTAAATGTTTTATTAGATGTGGAGTGTATGCAACACAGATCAAATGCAGGTAGAACTGTGCTTATCTGTGCTGGGATCAACTAAGCAATAAAATGCCTTCTCAAGAGCATCTTAGTCTGTTGTTTTTTTCTGCTTTCAGCTTTTGCTGTTCAAGTTGGGGTTTTTTAAAGTTGTAAATATCATCAGGAGATATTTTAATGGTTGAATAGACAGACCGTGTAATTTTCAGAGGTAAAACCAAGATAAGTGACTTTCCTTTAGTGAGTTATAAGAAGGGTCACTGATTATTAATTTCTACTAAATGACTGCCTAGCATGGTGGTAACTTAGTCACTGCAGTCGCTCAGGTGGACTGCAGTTTCATTCACAGACTTTCAGTTTGATTGTGTGAAGGCAACGGGAGAAAATGACTGGATGTGACTTCTCAGCTGGCTTAGCAATAATACAGCTAGAGGTAGAAAAGAAAAAAGGCAAGTCTAGGGAAAGCTTCAGTTCCTGTACTTAATTAT
Source organism: Burhinus bistriatus (assembly GCA_013397275.1). NCBI lineage: Eukaryota > Metazoa > Chordata > Aves > Charadriiformes > Burhinidae > Burhinus > Burhinus bistriatus. The sequence goes on along the minus strand of VYXH01001110.1, from coordinate 35,790 downwards.
TTAAAAAAGCTGCCTAATTGTAAGCTTTATCTCTGACAGTTGTCAGATGTCTTCCTGCAAGTGAAGATCAAAAGGAATAATTAGTATGTAGTCTTTTTGTCCCCTTGGCTAACAGAATTTTTTTTTAGTCTGCTAAAATGTGCATTGACGAAGTCCTTAATGGAAGGCAGTGATTTTCTCAGGTGAAAGTTTCCTTTCATTTTATCTAATTCTGTCTAGTTCTGATTTTCAGACAAGTGGAAGAGTAAGAAAAACTTGCCTTTATCTAGTTTTTAGCATAATTTCTTCAGCAAATTGACAAAAGGCTCCTACTGTGAGAGAAATGTTTCAGCATAGTTCTTTTTCTCTAATGTAGAACAAAGACCTCCCTGCAAATGTAACTTCTAGCTTTGAAAATATCAATAATGTGTGAATCCCTTATTTCTTTCCTGTTTTATTCCTAACTAAAGCCTTAATTGGCTCCCAGCATTGAATATTTTGGACTAGATTCTTATCTGAAATACGTAAATATATGAGTTAATTCAGTTTCTAGGTAAAGTGACTAATACTTCACATAATTCTACCTATAAAAACTGTGAAAGCAAGAGGAGACACTCCTCCCGTGAGGACTTGAGGAATAATAAGAGAAAGAAACATCTCGAGCGGATGCAAAAGGGTGAATTCCTTTGGCTTGCTTTTGCGCTTTCATTCAGACAACCTGGCTTAAACAGTCAGTGTGGTGGGAGAATCACAGGTGACTGAAGGAGATTACAGCTCATCTCACACCTTGTATACTGCTACCTCCAGTGACAGCCAATGTCTTCACACAGAAGTCTGGGAGACTCTTAAACTTGGTCAGGCACTTGATCACTCTTGCCCACAATAGTATTATTTTGCCTGAACCCTTAGGTTTCATCTGTTCTTCTCTCTGTTCTGTGTGGTCTTTAGCCTCTGCTCTCCTGAGAGCCTCCTAAAATTCACTGTGCATTGCTTTGTCCCTCCCAAATTGTTCTTTCTGAAAAAACATAGCTTTAATGATGGGCTGGTAGGAGAAGCCCTCCAATGACTTTAAGTTCTACTTATATTAGCAAGTAAGGATATCCAACTGAACAGCATATGCTGTTATCGTATAGTAATAACAGGTATGTACTAGTCAAAACAAATTCAGAGTTATCAAAATAGGTAGAACCGTGCATGCATGCTGGTCATGCTAAACTTCATAATATTGACAGGCATAGCAATAGGCTGAAAATCATTTAGGACAGGTGAGTCCCAGACTATTTCAGTTCACAGTAAATATATAGAATTGGTCTACATCATACCATGCTGTTACATCAAAAACAATGGAAGAGTGAGAAAGTGAAGCCAGCCTGACAGGCATTGGTGGGGGTCAGAAGGAAGAGAACGTCAGAAACCATCAGAAAAGTTTAGAGTAGCAGAAAAACAGCAGATGCTGGAACATAACCCAGTCACCACCTATGCCCAGTCCCCAAGTTCCTTATCACAGAATAGGCTAAAGTTTGTGAAGACTTATATAATGAGATATATCTTCTTCCTATGTACAAATTTGCCCTCATCGATTATGTTATGTTCTTGAGATCCTAGAGCAATTTTGTCAGTGTTAAAGTTTTTGCAAGTCTCAGAGTCCTGAAACTGAAAACTGTGTGGTTGATAAAGGATAGAAAGTTGCTGTTTGTGTAGAAAGCCATGAGAATATGACTTGAATAAATCTTAAAAGTTAAGATACAGAAAGCACGTAGAAGTCATGTTATTATAAACATGAATGCCTCATAAGTCTAAATTAAATCTCCTTATTTATTTATACATATGTTGCTTGTACACACACACATGCAAATATGTTTTTTAGAAATATGTGTTTGCTTTTAGAATATTTTGAGTTGCCACAGACTTCCTATGTTCAAGTAATGCTTTTCTATGGGCAATAAATCTGTGTTTATAAATTGATTTTAAATAATTTCAAGCGAAAGACTCTAGAAATGTAATAAATAAAAATCTTATTTCATTTTGTAGCATGTGTGTGACTATGGGAGTCAAGAGCTAAGTCTTGTAGAAAGCAGAGCAGAAAATGTAATTATGTCCTAGTGCTTCATTGTATAACATTACTTTTTCAGCAAAGCCCAAATTAAGAAAGTCAGAACTTAGGAAAACTCATGAGCTTTTTAAAACTTGGATTAACTTTTTAATTGTTTACAGTTGACTGTCACTTTATATTAACAGAAATACTATTTAAAGGTATATTAAAATAATTACAATTATCAGTGAGAAAAAGTTATATTTTTAAAGACAAATATAAACATTAAGATGTAGAGGAAAAATAGAACAAAGCAATGCAGAAAGAAAGATATCAATGAACTTTCTTCTGCATCTGTATAACTCTAGCAGTGCAAAATTGTCAAAAATTAATAGGAAGATAAAATATTTTTCTGGAGAGGGAAAAAATGGAAGAAGATAGTTATCTGTGTTGTAATTAAGTGAATTATTAGTATTATGGGATACATGTGACACTGACACGTGCCTATAATGTTACAGTCATAAAGGCTATTTCAAGCAGAGCAATATATCTAAGAAAAAATCATCAACTTCTTACCTGAAAAAAAAAAAGAAGTGAGAAAGATAATATATTGTATGGCTGTGCCTGGGCCACTTGGCATGTGTACACCTAGGTGCCTTGCTGCACCAGTCACCCAGCTGTCAGAGTGAAAGGACTGTTCCTCCTCTCATGGAAACTACTGAACAAAAAGGGCCCTGAGATGAGGGAGGCTTCGTGCATCCCCAAGGACTTCAGCGTGAACTCTGGGTGTAGGCAGGGAATGCTCACCAATGCAGGAGCCTGGAAGCAATTCAGATATAGCTAGGTAATTCTCTCCTAGCCCTAGGGCAACCTGAGATGAACAAGGAGTTTGGCTATTTTAGAGATGCATGATTTAATGTCTTTGCTTTCAGGTCTGACACAGTCCCCTGTAATAATTTTGTCCTAAGTGCATACATTTCGTAGTCCCTTTTGGTTCCACAAAAAACACAAAAGCCAAAACCACACACACCCCCCTTTGTTTTTCCTTACCTTAAGTCTTAACATTTTTAATCTTTATCTGCCTTTTTTTTTGTTTTAAAGTTATATTTCAGTGAAGACAATTGTGTTCAGTTACTGTTTTCAATCCTTTTTATTGTCACTCACATTTCCATAATTCAGTTAGACATTTTTTTCTGGTTCATCAAATCCTGCAGAAAAACTTTGCCATTTATTCTTTCTTTTTCCATTTCCTTCAGATATGTTGAAATGTAATATGGTCTATTGAGCCAAGTAAGTTTGCATTGTTCATGGCCAGAGAAACTTTCTGCATAATTTCTATTACCTTTTGCTTTCATAAGTAATCTGTGGCACATACCATTAGTAGTTTTGTTATATCGATCCATTCATCGCTTATAACCTGTCCATTACACTTCATTCTCTTTCCTCCTCTAGGGACAATGGCAACAATTCCACTCATAAGTCTCCTTTCATGTTTCACATTATTTTTGCCAAATTCATATTGATATTTGGATGGTCAAGGCAAATTTATGTTTGGTCAACTAATGTGATTTTGTCTTATTATCAAGCCACTTTGGTTCCTGGGAGGCATCCAAAATCCAGCATGTGACTGTGCTTTTTCATATCTTTAATATTTGCATTTAAAATGGCCGTATGTTAAGTGTATGTAGTCGAACAGAAGTAATCAAGAACAGTACAAAAAGTAGGTTCTGCACAGCAGAAAACCAATAGTGACGCTTCCAGTTACATAGTTTTAATTTTTCCAGACACTTGCAGTTTATTGTGGCACTACTGAAAGCACATAAATTGTGCTCCATTGTTGGTAGCTTTATTGTACAATCCTTTCATCTGGACAGCTGTTTTGAATGGATTACAAATAGTTGAAATGGATGCTCTTTCCCTAGACAATTCTTCCTGCTATTTCATCTGTGAAGACATTTTGGTATTTCTCTACCTAGCTCGTAACTGTTCTTTATATGTTGAAAGAAGCTGTATCTTGTTTTTTACAAAAAAAAAAAACAAAACTAAAGCTGTCAGTTTAGTGAAATACCAAGGGTCACGATCACCTGTGGTGAGATCTGTGAGTTAATGGAGCTGTGTTCATTTACACTGAGCTGAACTTGGCAGAATTCCTGAAATGCAGTAAAGCTGAGGAACAGAACAGAGAATAACAGTTTAATGTAAGGAAATTGCATTGAAACTGCAAGCTGCCTGGTGTATAAAGTTTTACAGATGATTAAAGGCAGCCTTTCAAAAGTGCGATGGGGATTTAGGTGGCACACACTTAATCACCTGGGGTTTTTCATAGCCTTGTCATAGCCATATCCTAAGATAAAATCTTAATTCTTGATCAGATTTACAGAATATACAGTATTAGATAAATCGGTTACTCAGGGTCAGATAAGTAGAAGGTCTCGTAGACTTCAGTGACAATCAAACGAGGCTCTTACCGTCCCTGTCAAGTGGGCTGGTGACTGATGACATCATAGTTCTGTAGCCTAGATTGGCATAAATTGGTTCTACTGCAGATCTTGCTGTTCCCTCCATGCATCTCACTGATAAGATCTCCTTTGTGCTGAGACAGGCATTCATTCAGCCATGTGCTACCCTGGGGACAGATTTGGGTTAAAAATGTTTTGAAGAGGGTATTTCTCAATATATGTTATTTTGCTATTCCAGTTCATTGTGCAGCTTTTAAACACCAGGCAGTGGCACTCAAAGGAAGAGCTTCACAGTGGTAGGAGAAAGCAGCTCGGAGTAGGGGCAGCGAAGGGTAAGACCTCTCCTGGTGTTACAAATTCTCGCTCATTCTTGCTCAAGGAGCTTGTTGAACAACATTGTTAGTCATAACAGTTTCACTCATTGCTGTGTTATTTCATGATCTAGGAAGTCTTGAAGGTATTTTTTATTCTATCTGAATAAATCCTTTCTCTCAATTAGAAGTAGCTTTTATACTGTAACACATTATCACAGAACATTGTCTGAACAGAAATTTGAAAACGTTTTTCTCAGACTCCTTCTTTATTTAAGGATTCTTTCCCATTTTACTCCCCTGTTAAAGAATTGTTCTCATGTCTTGGTGGAAGAATATAATATGTATTTTTCCTTTCTTATTGTTATCTTCCTTAAAAAAAATATATTCAATGCAGAAATAGATATAATCACTATTTGGAAATAAAATAAGACCAAATGCACTGAGCTGTGAGAAAATTGTGAAATGATATTGTAACACTACTTCTGTGTTCACATGTAACATTTAATTTATTTCTTAATTAGTTTGTGTTTTTCAAAAGTGGCTTATGTAAATTTTGTATTTTTAGCCACTGAGGCATGGGACAGTGAATGGCACTGGGTACTGTTACTTAAAATGTTATGCAGTTCTTTAACTTGCTAAGGAAATAAATTTTGAACATTTTTGGTGATATTTCACCCTCCAAACCACCTAAGCAGAGTGTTTGACAAAACTAAATCTCTGATAGGGAAAAAAAAGAGGGTGCAGGGAGTATCAGAAATTTCTAATTACTATTCCTGATAAACTGTTTTTCAAAAAATTAGATAGACTCCTTTGAAAATAATTTGAAAGTATTAGATTGAGTACTTCAGAAATCTACCCGTTTTATTTCTTAAACAGGAGCCAATAATTAAATGCACTAAAAAATGACAAGTTATTGAGGCTACAGTTGTACATTACTGAGGAGATGATAAAATCCTAGTGAGGATATTCTGAATCCTGTGATCAGCTGCAAGTATGAGGTGTCACTGAAGAATGCCAGTCCTTTCCTCTGCGTATACATTGTGTGTACTTTAAAAACGAGTGCTGTAGCACCAGTTTAGGATTCGTTTTCCTATAATGGTTTGTGTTTTCAGCATTACCGAGTACCTAATTGAGTAGTTTAACTACAGGCGACTAACAACTTCACATAAATAAAAATGTGAAGGGCTTCAATGTCAAAGAGAAGGTCGAGCCCTTCTGGAGTTGTAGGTGGTTTAGCGCAAGAATGCAAAAGTAATAGTCTTAATAGAGCTCTTGTGCACTTAACTTCCTCAGTGCATCTACATGCCCATTCTTCACAGTCACTGTTTTTCTCTTGCTACCATGTCTCTGCCTCTCTACCTCTTCATGGGAGAAATGTTTTGTTTTCTGTTTCCATGTTGCCTGCTACCGTGACTCTTTATCACTGCTGAATATTAGACTGCTGCCTTGGTCCTGTTGGATTTACTCCTGGGTAGCTTCTGACTCTGTCAAGCCACATTTCTTCAAATCTCTGAGTAACTCCACCTCTTGTATTCTGGGCTTTATAAAGCTTCCCAATAGCTGGATAGTAACGTTTTTGATAGCATATATCCAGACGTTTTCTTTTCAACTAAGGTGAAGTTAGAGAAAAGTTTAGTGGAACTTAAAATGAAGACATCTAGCTCATCTAGGCTTGAAATGTTGCAGTCCACTTTTATCCTGATTAAGAACAAGCAAAAAAAAATTACAATCCTCCATGACAGAAGATTTATTTAGAGATACCTAGTTTTATCTTCCCAATTTTTCATGTATCTAAACTGATGTAAAGACAGAAATGACAATATACAAAATAATTCATTTCAAATAAACAAAGACTTTTGGATTGGAGATGATTTTTTTTTCCCCAGGACAGATTAATTTACTGGTTGGATTCCCTGCGGCTCATAATTAGTGCAAGTCATGATCGTGGTGGGTCCTCTGGCTGTGGACAGAAAGCGTTCTCTCTTCTAGTACAGGGTGCCCACACGAAGACTGCCATTCTTTGAGGAGTATTGTTCAGAAGTTGTTGAAGGTGAAGGATAGAGTAAGGTGACAGGATTTGCTGATAAGTGAAATTTAACCATGCATTGATGTTGTTTGGTTTTAGTAAGACATTTTCATTTAGCATTGAGGTTTTATTTGAGTTAGAAGTGCTTTTAAACTAAAGCTAGTGATGTTCAATAAATTCCCCTTGCACAGAGGGAAAATTGTTATGCTATGAACATAAAAATTCAGTCATTCACAAGCACAATGTGGTCAAACATTTAATTTTTTTTTAGTAAAACCGTCTAACCTTAGAAAACTAACTTTCCTATCATGGTTTCTAAGCTGATATTGTAAAAAAGTTGTATTATTTAATTAACAAAGTAACTGACAACAACGGCCAGGACATATGGAGACACTGTAATAAAAGCTTCATTGTTTCCAACAGTGTTCTGGTCTAACTAGTAATCTTTTATTATCAATAAACCAAATCCTGAAGGAATATTTGCTTTCTTACGCACTTGTGCACCTACTATAAGCCCTTAGAGACCAAAAAAAGGCCTGAATGCCGTTGTGATCTTGTGACTGTTAAGATGTAAAAACGTGAAAGGATTGCAGGAAGAAAAAGAAGAAAGTGCCATGGATTTCACAGCAGAGAATGAACTGAAAAATCATACTGAAAGAAATAGTTTGCACCCTTCCCAAACATATTACACATTTCATATTGCTTTTGTGCTTAAGAATGGTGAAAGACTTTCACTTCTTGAGGAAAGCCCTCTCCAGTTCCTTCCAGGGCGGTGTTAGATCCACGCTGTGCTTCAGCAGGCCTCTGACTAGATGTTATCTAGCAAATGAAACTGTGACACCGGTACACTTCTGTGAGAGGGATGTAGGGAACACATTGCAAAAGGAGCGTGGTACGGGTCACAGTGCTGTCACGCTGGAGTAGGTGTGTTTCCAATGCATCAGGTGTAACAAGAAAGGGGGGTGGGGAGGGGGCTAGGGGGGAACAGCCACTGTTCTACTTTCTGAAACACAAGATGGAGGCTTAGGGCATTGTTCAGACAGTTTTCTTCAGAGTACATTTTTCAGTCTGAATTTATCAAATTTGAAGATTTGTTGCACTTCTACCTAAATTTGTACGTGGAACTTGTAACAGACCAAACTAAAGGATTCTTATTTCAGAGACAAACCGACTATTGAAACATGTTATAGAGACATCTGAGCATGAAACCCCCGTTAGGTTTATCAACAGAAAAGACCACCAGTTGTTTCCAATATTGATGTCTGGATGAGTCATAGCTGTACCACGTTATCACCTCAGCTAGCTTAATGAGCAGGCAGAGCTCAGCACTCAAATGCATTCCTGGGCTAACAGGGTTAGGTGTCATTCAAGATCTCAGTCAGCAGATGTTTACTCAGCTTGATGGACTCTGCAGCATGCTCTGTTACCCTCTGGTTCTGGGAAATGCATGTGGAATCTGCTTTGGTATGTTGGTGTTTGATATGTCTATGATCCTGCAAAGAGGAGAGATAGAAAATGTAGGGAAAATATGTGCTGGTTGAGTGTTAGCGAACCTCTCTGCTTTGAGTTATCTGAGACTAATCATTTAACTCAGAGTGTATATCTGACCTATTCCAAATTTAATTTAAAATGTCTTAAGGTGACAAGGCTTTAAGCCGTGTTTGCCAACCTAAGTTATGACTGTTCCAGTTCTTCCATTTCAAAATAGCTTCGCTTTACATTTCTGTAACTGAAAGATTTAGCTCATGTTCTTCTTGGGTGTAGTATCTGGGGTAACAGATACTAAATAATCAGAAGGAGTGAAAGGAAACTCTAAGTCACTATCTCCCTGTCATGCGACTTCCTTGTAACTGTTCCTGGTAGCATACGTTTTCTGTAGCTGTTTTTTTTACAGTAGGTGCCCAACACTGTAATAATTTTGCCATTGAAATGTTGATGGGCTTTGATTGCTCCTTTTGTTGTCTGTTTGTGTTTTATTATGTATTCTTAGCCCAAAGCGTATGTCTCCTCTGTGCTGTAGGTTCAGCCTTTGAGGTAAGGGGCACCCCACTCTGCTCCTAGCAATCCCTTCTCTGGGCTGAGGGGAAAGGTACAGTCTTTAGCACACTTGTGCTTTGGGGTATAAAAAAGGGCCTTTTGCCTTAATTTAGCCAGGATTTCTCTGACGGGAGACCTGGATGACTAAGAGTCAGGCATGCAGCACGGCCTCCTTGTGAAGGGTGGGCAGAGACAGGGTGCAGGCTGGAGTCAAGGATATGAAGTGCACTGGAGAGTGGGTGTCTGCCCCATACCAAACTTTCAACCTATGACATCAAGTCAAAAAAGCACATGGTCGTGTGTTAAAGACTGTCCCTAATCACAACAACAATTATATAACCCCTTAAGCTAAGTGTCGTCTTAAATACTATCTTGACTCCAGACTATTTCCACCTGAGAGAGGTAGATGCAACTCAACCTTAGGGAAGTCATCAGAAGACAAAGAAAAGAATTCTAAAATGTGAAATCCTGGGTACAGCTAGAATTCTACAAGTATTTTCAATTTTATTTAGAACTTTAAGCCATCTACTTCCCTATGTGTCTACATGCATTTATATCATTCTGAATAGCCAGAAGTTCATATGGTATATACTTTCCGAACAAATTCTCAGCAAAACTGTAGCAATTGGATTTACTGTCTGTCTCACCTTCAAAAGGTAGTGTGGCTAGAATTTTTTCTGCCTGCAGATAACAGTAAATTCTTATGCACGTGTACGTGTGCTGTACGAGTATGATCTAATGATTAGGCCCTGTAGATCCTTAGGAAACTTCTGTACCTCAAATATGCAGTGTCAAATAAGAGGGCATAAGATACACTGAGCTAGAGTTTGGCTATCACAGTGTGCTGCATTGTAGTGGCTGGCCTGCAAATCCTTTTGATTTCCCATGTTCAAGTTCATTCTCTGTACTGTGCAGCCCTAGCCTTGTTGTGCTCTTCATGCATTATGCTTCCTGAATGCAAAAGGTTATCTCCAAAATAGGCTGGATGGTACAGCCCAGCAAACCTTTAAACGAAGCAGCTATATTAGTAAACAAGAAGACAGAGTTCCTTGAAATCCAACCTGCTAAGCTGTTTGGCAAGATAGAGGAGATCTGCCAATACGCACACACAAGTGTATATGTCTCTCTCTATATCTAATTTCTGCATTCTATGTATATAACTTGTAGAATAGAATATATATATTATTTCTATATTCTATTAAGAGTAGTTGTATTGTAATTTCAGTACACTGCTGTATTGATCTGCTAAATCAAAATCCCTTGTGTCTACAGATGAGTAAATTTGATATTAAGCATTAAACCCTCTTCATGTAGAATATCTTAAAGGACATGATCAGAGAATATTGAACTCTGACAGGGAACACTTTCCGTATATCCACAACACGTCTGTTCAGGGACGGCAAGTGGGTGTGTATCGATGTCTTTCTGTTGATTTTAAGATAATTTCATGAATTTTCTGTACTTTCTGACAAAAGAAATTAGACTTTGTTCTGAAGAGGTCATGTCATATTTATATGTGCTGTTACTGTCATTGTGCTCCCTCTGGGATCTTGCTGTTAACCTAATTTGGTTGCTACCAGAAGGTGTATGCCAAATAGTCCTTCAGGAAGTAGTTAGTCAAATTAATTATGTAATCTCTTTCCACATAGTGTTGAATATCTTCTGGTGTTCATAGCAAACATTCATATATGTTTTAGGAGGGAGTATATATTAGATATATTAATATGAACCTTAATTCCAGCACATGTTTCACTGGTCTTCTCATTCTTTTTTGTGTGGCATTAAAACCATACCACTCTGCTGTCATAGTGCAGAAGAGACGGATAAGGTCCTGTCAATGCCCAGTAAAAATGCCTTCTGTTCAAAGGTCTGGCTACTGAAGATGTCTTCAGACTTTAAGGAACTTCTGGAAAGTTTTGTTCCAAGAAAGATAAGAAAATGGCAGAAACTTCCTAAGGTTTTGATTAATGAAAGGAATATAAAATTGGCCTGTTGTTTGTTTGTTTTTTTTTTAACTGAAAAAAAATCCAAATCCAAAGTGGAAAATAAATGTGTCGAAATATCAGTCATGTTGAATTGGTGTATTATTTCTTTTTTATTGGTAATCTATGACTCTGTCCTGTTGATTGATTTGTGTTTTCATCAATTCATTAATTGATCTTCTTTAATTAGATCTTTTTAGTCTTTTTTAAGATATCTAAGAGGATACAGATGTTGTAAAATTGAATTTTGTCACAAAGAGAAACCAATATATTGACCTATCATTAACAGCGTATGTGTTAGACAGAAGGAGGTAACTGTGCATCCACTAGGTATATATTATATTTCATATCACTTACTGAATACAATCCAGCCATACGTGAAAGTTTTGATGCTGAGCCCAAGGTAGTAAAACCAGAGTAGAGGTTTATTAACCTGAGTACACGTTTCTGTTCTAACGTTAATAAGGATTGGAGGTTTTATTTTCAGAGTCAAGATACAACAAAGTTTCCTGTCTCATTAGTGTTAAAAATATCTCAATTGTTGCCTAATGACCTGAAATGATTCCTTCAATAACCAATTATTTTATCAATAAACCAAAATCAGTGGCTATATTTGACCTTTTCACTTCTCAGCGTGACTCCCAGTGACTGTTCCAATGTAGGAAAGCACATGTACAAGTCGGTAACTGCTCGTGGTTAGGAAGTTGGTAACTGCTGTTGATTATACTCTTTTGTTAGTATCACACATTACAGAGAAAAAGCCTCCAATCTAGCAGCATAAAAAAGAGGAGATTGTTATGATGGTTTTGTTATGGCATTCAGTATTCCCTCTTTAGGAAGTATATGTGTATCTCAAGCTATGTACCTGATGGAAAGACATGCTTCTGAAAATATATTCATTAGTGAAAGTACCACTCTGAGCATTTGTGTTTTACCATGATCAGGACACTTAAACGTAATCTTGGTGGTATGGTGGAAGACCTGCTTTTCCACAAGCAAATAGTCTTATTAATGAGAGAACTGTAAAAATACTGAGATGTAATAATTAATTTTAAAAGTGAAATTCAGTTAGATATGAAGAATCTCTGCAAAAATCTGAAGTTTCCAAACCATGCATCAGTGAGATCTGATGGGAGTCTCCCTGCAGAAACTTCTTACCTCTTCACAGAAGAGTTCCTCATGTTACCTGTTGGGTAAAGCAGACTGTTGAAACTTACCTTGAGTTCAGGGGTATGAAATGTAAAATAAAATACTTGTTATTTTACAAATTAAATTGCCTCCAGCAGAGAGGGCAGAACTTCATCAGTTAGATTGCTACCATACCTGCTTGCAACAGTAAGTTCATGTAGTCCTAGAACTTGGGAAAACAAATAAAAAATAAATAAACAAAAATCTGCCTGCACTTAGAGCAACAATACTGTAACAGGGAAAAGCAAATTGGGTTTAACATAAGTTAGCTGCTGGAATTGAACTTGCAAGCCTTTAAAGGAATTTTTGATGTAATACTGGAAAGGGGAAGAATTGTATGTAAGTTGTTTCTACTTTAAGTTTACCAGATCAAATATATTGTTCAAAGTGGGAAGAACTTTGTTGGGCTTAAGAAGGTAATTTGATGCTATCCATTATATCGTTTGAGTAATACACTCTGTAGAAGGCCTATTGATATGAGTGGATCTTACAAGAACAGTAAGGTACTAGTGAGGAACTTCTGGAACTGTATTTTCTAATCTTCCTTTACAGAGAATATATTAATGCTGAATAGCATTTTGTGTCTCTTAGTAACAATTCATATCTCAGTCTCGTATACTGATGTCATAACCATGATGTGACATGGTAACCTGAATCTTGAGCTTATAACATATCGGATCTTTATAAGTCAGGGTATTGCCACAAAAAAGTTGCAGGGAAACAAAAATGGAAGCTGTTAAAAGGAAAATAATTGGTGTGTTTTCAAAAAACCCCAAGCAAAAAACAAACAAACACCAGCCCCCACCCCCAAATCATATAGGTTTCTTAAACTTAGTGTCTTCGGAAGAGATCTGAGAGTATTGATCACAGTAGTAAATTCATTATTACTCTTCATGTTTTTCTAATTTTATTCTAATACCTCTAGTTATTGTGAAAAGCAGTGTATTAGAAATCAAACGCATATGAAGACCAGTATCCTGCCTAGCAGTAGATTCAGAAGGAAGCCCACAGGGTAAGAGCAGAGCAAGCACACAGATTTTATCGGTGTGCATTCTCAGTGCTAAGAACACGCAGCTCCGATGCTTCCTGAGCCTGAGATAGTTTCTTGTGTTTAAGATGGATTATTCTTCCATGCATTTATCAAATCTCCCATTAGCTTATCTAAATGAATGTTCCATGAATGTTCATCCTACGGACAGGCAGAGGATGTGATATTGATTTTTTTTTTTTTTTTTTTTTAAGCACTATTATTTGTACTTCAGGTTCTTGGAAATACTCATTTATTCTACACACTATACATATACCTGAAAAAATCTAGTCTTCCTCCTATATTCTGTAACCTGCTTCTAAGCCTTCCCCCATCCTTCTATCTCTGAGGTCTGTACCTAGAGGCATTCTGGCCCTTAATTAACTAAACAGTTAAAATCTATTAAAAAAAATAATTAATGAACTGCATTAATTGTGGTTTGCCTACCATTTTCCTATTGTGGTAGTGGGTAATAAACAGCAGTCTTCAGGTGTAAGCCTTGAATGTCTGACTGAGACATTTCATCCCTAAATTAATATTTGCAGTGACAGATACTCAATCCAGTATCATAATTCATCAAAGCCACTGAGGACCACCTTCCAGCTTCTGTAACTGCAATGTGATGCTGCACTTGCCTTGATGGTTTCATGCCTTGTTAGTTTATAATTTAAAGGAAATGGAATAAGAAACTGGAATACAATTTTATCTTCAGAGTTAAGCTTCTTTTCACCTTTCACTTAAAATCTCTAGTGGCATGTTCCTATATCTATGCCCTGAAATAATATTTTTTGATAACATCAAAAAGCTTAAAGTGGTTGGAAGGGTTTACCTGGACGTTCTGGTAAAAAGCTGTATAGTGGCACTGACTTTTTGGGGTAAACTTGAGCAAACTATATAATCCTTCTGGTTTTCACCTGTCTAAATTAGAGACAATAGTATTTTCCTGAGATAACAATCCACTGAGACATTTTAGTAAGTTGGATCAGGTAGGTATGAAAGAATAGATATTAGAAAAACAAACGGAAGTATAAACCTTTATTTCAACTGCAAAAAAATATGTGGAAAACGGCCTGTTAGAAGTTGTGTCAAATTGCCTGTGGTGCTAAATCTTGTTCTTCAGGAGCTGCTGGAACTAATTCTTCCCTCATACCAATTCTACATTGTCCAGTGGTGTGGCAGCCTGTGATAAGAGACTGTTCCACATTTAGAAAATAAGAATAGCAGCTGAGCTAAGGATGTTGCTGGAGACTTAACTTATATATTTTGACTTTTAAGGGCTTAAGTCAGACCCCCAACTTTATTTAAATGTGTTTTATATTGAATTATATTCATCATCCTACTTACCTCCCATCTGCTAAGCTGCTTAGAAAATAAACAGTATGTACTGCCTAAGCATGTGCACTGAAAATAAACTGTCAAAGAGCCGTTATGCAATTATTCTTTTATTGTAGTTGTCATTGGGTGAGCTGTTTCTCATATGCTTGCTAAATTATATGACTTTTTTTTATCTATACCCCTTGCTTTATATGCCACGGTGTCCCTGCTCACTTGTTTTATATAACATGTTACTGAAATGAAACAGAGAAGCTTTATTCCACAGCATTCATTCCTGCCTGCCAGATGGCTAAGTGGCTTCTGTTTCAGAAGTCTCAACATTTTCATGCCCTGACAACTGGATTTACAAATTGTGTGATTTGGGTATCTTGATATAAGAGGCAAGCAACTACTACAAAAAGAGCCTGCTACCTGCCTGTTCTCATTTAGTTTTAAGTCTCTGATGTGATCCCTAGATATTTTACTCCATGCCAATCTGATCAGAACCTCCTAGACCTTCTCCCAACCCTACAGAAATCTCTTCTGGTTTTACACAGATTGAGATCTCTGGGTAAGAGTAGGTGGTTATTTTATATTACCTTATACTTCACAGCTTCTTTTCAAAAGTCTAGTTTTATTTCCCTTCACCATCCCTTTGAGGGTGTTTCACAAGAAATTATCCACAGACCTTCGATAAACAAATGATTTGTATTGGACTGATTTCTTTAAAGAGGGGTATTTTGTAATGACGTGATGATTAATGAGTAATGCTCTATAATCTTCCACAGAAGAGAGCTACATGAACCGTCTGAAATTAATGGAGAAGGAGAAAACACTGTAGAAAGAGATATTTAAGCCCAGTAGCCAAAACGTTCTATTTGGCCTATGTAAAGGTATGGATTAGGGAACATGAGAAACACAAAGAAATACCGGTCAAATGTGACATATCAGCCAATGAAAAAGAAAAAGCTTATAGACAGCAAGAATTCTGAAATACAATGTTTTCTATTTTCCTTTTTACATTGTAAGGGCAGTTGTTTGTTGTTACAGTTTCAATAATACAAAATAAAGTGGCATTATTTCAGCTCAGGTTAAGCTCTATGGCTTGAATTTTGGGAAACAGAACATGAGGGTTTGGTTTTTTTCTTTTGTTCATGTTTTTCCTTACATTTGATTGACCAGAAATGATGTTGTATTATTTGGGTTAGAGCACTGTGCAGAAAAATATGTTCTCATTAAACTTGGTCCAAGCAATCTCTTAGGACCTCCTATCCATCGAAATTTATTAAATATCCTGTAGTAGGCAATGTGTTGCTAGGCCATTGTATTGGAGAACCCTGAGTCAGTCTTAACAATATTATTAAAGCATAATGTTGCTGTAAAAAAATCAAGTGAACAAATCACTGTCTTCAAACCAATAATATTGTTCCAAGAATATTTCCATCCTTGTCATGTAATGATACTGTTGCAGGAATGGATGTTTTCACATAACGTGAACTATTACCAGACACAATAAATTTACAGGGGTTGATACCAGTGATATACTTGACAGTTGGAGAAGAACACTTCAATCTCTCTTGACAGTAGGCTTACATGGTAACAGTCCTTAGGAGTTCCTCAGCTGGTACCTTCTGCTTTGTCAACATTTATTTTTCTTCCTGCATGCCTGGAACTGGAGAGCTCTTCGCTAGTATCAGATATTGGTGGCTGGACAGATTGTCTTTAAATCTCCTAGGTCTTTAAATGGGTGTAGGAAAGCAGCTAGAATTAACCTGCAAGTTTATTTTACTGGGTTTGTTTGTCTGTTTATTTCATGATCAGCTATCATAAACATTTAGATTCCTATTACAATGACATCTTCCTATATGTCAGCTTTCAAAAAAGAAGTTAAGCAATGACATGGGAACAGGAGGCAGCCCCTTTCTAGGTTTTCTAACTGTTCCTCATATAGTCCTTTAAGATACGTACAAATATTCCTTAGCAGTTGCAGAAAATTCAAGCACAATGTTTCAACCAGAATAGTGCAGCTCCTTCTAAAAATGGGACTATAGGGAAAATACATTATTTAGTCTTTTTCTAATTTAAACAGAGGTGAGTTATTGTTTGCAAAGCTGTGCAACTTTCCTGCTTTGAGGGAGGGCTTGAAATCCTTAAAGGGAACAAAGTTTGTCAGGGCTGTGCTTTTCCGGATCTGGTCAAACTCTCAGTTTTGATGTGTTGCTAAGAGGGTTTATGGGACTGTAGAACTCAGGTAGCTTTGCACATTCGCTACTGCAGGAATGAATCCTGGTGGCAAGACAGGAACAACTTGCCCTGCAACTCCAACACCTGTGTGCCACAACGCTGTGTGACTTAAGTCACGTAAGAAACCTTGAGTCTTCTATGATCTCTTTGCTGGTACCTATATGCTGTGATGGTTAGAAAGCCCCAGTTGAGATTTTAGAAGGAGTAAGAACTGGAGGGTGGCTAAAGAGGTAACTTGAGGATGGAGACCAGAAGAACAAGACTTTGAGACAGGGAAGCTGGAAGCTGTGTGTGCAAGAGACAAAGACAAGTTAGGGCAGAGGACTGAGAACCACCATGGAGATGGGGAGGAGAGGGAAGCTGACTGGAAGAGGCTAGGAAGGTTACTTCAGGCAAGTAGTATGGACTAGGAGAGAGAATGAGAGAGATGGACAAGGTGAGATCACACAGGTAAAGGCAGGAACTAGAAACAGATGATAAGGATTTGGGAATTACAAAGACGAATCAGGAGGAGTGGAGATTAGGACCAGAGTGAGAAGTCTTCCAAAATAAGTAGAATTGGGAAAATAATATTGGGCGTTGTCCTGGTTTGAGGTAAAACAGAACTAATTTTCCGTTCAGTAATTTTACTTTTTAGCTAGGCCTCTTCTAACTGCTGAAATTACCAGCATGTTGTGCAGAAACTGTTCGCTCTCAGAGTGGTAAGACCCATGTTTATAGTTGATGCCAAGGAATGGGATGCAGGGAGGCTCCTGCTTATACTTAATTGCTATAACACCCAAGGCCAGCCAACTTTGTTATGTACCAAGTTCGAGGGTCATAAGCAGAGGAGCATAGAGGAGTTGCACCTGTGGGGAGGAGCGGACAAGACAGGTGACCCCAAACTGACCAACAGGGTATTCCATCCCATCTGCCTCATGCTCAGTATAAAAGCTGAGGGATCAAAGACGTCAGTCTCTTTCTTCAATGGCTGTTGTCTGAGAAGGACTCTGTTCTTCTGTCTCTCATCCCGATCCACGTATTCCTGAATCCAGATCTGAAGTCCAGTTCCTGTCCATCACTGAGTCCAGTCTGGGACTTCCCTAGTGTCTGCTGGTGATGTGATTGTCATTCTGGGAGCTCAATTCGGGTTGTATATATTGTATATACTTCATTATTTTCTTATTAATATTATTATATTTTATTTTTACTGTTTTATTATTATTTCATTAAAGTAGTTTAGTTTCTCTGAAGAGAGACGGGAGAGAGATCAAAGAGAGCATCTGTCATTCAGCGACTGGTCCAGCCCAAACCACGACAGACATGGAAATGTGTCTCTAATAGTTGAAGAAAATAAGAGCATGTATTTAGTATCTACTTGAAATGCATAATATTTGCAAA
>VYXH01001110.1:0-17432 GCA_013397275.1 Burhinus bistriatus | reverse complement strand
TCTCGCCGCTCCCCCCCCCCCCCCCCCCGATTTATTTTTTCTGACATGAATTTTACTGGAGCATGCATTTCCTCTTCATAAAAGTTCCATTCCTAATAATAAAATATTTTATAGTAGTAAATAATTTCAGTAAAAAGAATCGGGTAAAAGAAACCAAAGATTTCAAGATCAATGTGTTCCTTGTGTACTGCGTAAAGCTTCAGGTTTAAGGAGCTAGAAAGTATAGAAACCATTGTCTTATGTCAATAGCTATGTTATTATAGTTAAGTGTTTTGTGGATAGGTTAACCATAATTTGATCAGGACTATTTATTTATTAATATGTATTTGTTAATGTGACATCCTCTAAAACAGTTGTTACTGATCACTGTCAGTATCAATTGCTATACATAAACCCATGCTAATGTGTTTATCAGTTACAGATAGAGACATTTCTGTAACAAACTTCGGGCTATTTTTGGATTTTTTTTTTTTGGTCATTGAAATTATCTTTCTTTCTCTGTCTCAAGGATAGATGATAAATTAGTACCTTGTTCATCCTCTAAGCATTAATTTGTTGGAATAGATTTAGGAGGTCTGGAATAGCTGTTTGACTGGTGTTAAGTGTTTCCTTAAGCAGTTTGGAGCAGGTTTTTCAGCACTGAAGGGTGACGATAGATATAATGCAAACAAAAATTTGTTGTATAACTAATTGTAATTATTCTAATCTTAACTAAATTGTTAATGTTGCATTTTTTAGCAATTGTTTATTAACTGAAACAGCTGTCTGTGGTTTGTCTGTTACAGCAGACAGTTATCCTACTGGTCTAC
Source organism: Burhinus bistriatus (assembly GCA_013397275.1). Lineage (NCBI taxonomy): Eukaryota > Metazoa > Chordata > Aves > Charadriiformes > Burhinidae > Burhinus > Burhinus bistriatus. The sequence continues at coordinate 16,623 of VYXH01001110.1, read as the reverse complement.
ACCGAGTCAGGCCACATCTGCCTTGTGGTATAATTTTAGCTTGTGATACTAATAGGAGACTTCAGAAATAAAATGTGTTTGTTGTTTCTAGTCCTGAATCTAATCCTTCTCTTACTTCTTATTCCCTGCTGGTCTCATTCTCTCAAAATCTTGTTCCCTCTCTTCAGAGGATGCATCTTCAGTGGATGCTTTCCTTGTAATTGCTGTGTTATAGTTTGCCTAGAGGGTATGTAACTGCTCCCAACCTCCTGCGGCTGAAATTCTTGCTGCAAAGATGTTTTATTTTCCCCCTGAAAAATGTCTATTTCATGACTTTTGCAACCTTGCTTAAAAGTAAAATTGGACAGTAATCCTTCAGAGTGCTTAGATAAGCCCCTCAGGGAATGATAATGATATTGGCCATTTCCTAAATAGCTGAAACAGAGCTTCTCTTTGAAGGAACCATTAAAGAGATGAGTAATCGCTGGTGACAGATCTTCACAATGGTATTTCAACAACTAATTAGGATTGTTGTCACAGTGGCATTTCTTCTTGGTAAAGCAGCATGCAAAGTAGCCCTTCCATTACGAAGTCCTGTGGCTGACAGCCCAGAAGCAGGTGATGGCTATGAGGTCAGTGTGCAGCTGCCCAGAATAGTGAAGAAATGATTAAATGTCTGCAACCTCGGAGACAGAGATGTTCTCTGACTAATTCTTGAGAGACTCTGACATGTCATCTGGTGCTGATATGAAGAATCTTTCTAGACGTAATTCCTTATCTAGGAAAAGGAAACGGTCAGAAACGGAAAAAGTTATTAAAGCAAAACCTTCACATTGTCCAGAATCTATGCAGTATCTACATAATCCTGGGTGGTGAAACGAATTATCATATTTTCCAGACTAGCAGTCCATTTGGAAAGGACAGAATAAAAACATTACAGAGAGCAGAAACTGGAAAAATCAAGATTTAACCTCACTGCAAATGTCTTCCTTTTTTAGTGGCAGCCACAACTTTTGCCTTCATTAATTCAGCAGCTGATTAAGAGAACAGCCTTTTCATATTCCTGTTTTCTTTAGTGATTATAATGTGCTATAGCTAGAAAAGACTAAAACAGTAAAACAGTAAGAAAAAGTATATTAGTTGTATTAATTATGGTATTTGGAGAGAACCCATTTTTTCTGAACATGTTTTCCCTTTTTTTTCAGGCATAAAAAAAAGAAAATGTGTTAATACAATTCCTTGAGATGGTAAAATAGGTTACTTCCACTATCAGCTTGATTAATTTCAGTACCTTATTACCTTGAATAAGCCAGGCCAAAGGCAGCTTTTTTTCCTGTGACAAAAGTTTTTCATTAACATTTGCTTTACACCACTGTGGGGAGGAAACAAAACATTTTACTAGTTTTGAAATGGGGAAAAACTAAAGAGGCTTATGGGTTTTCCTGCTCGTTTTGGATGATCAAGGCTCTATACATATCTGTATTGCCCTGCAAATTTCTTGGAATTAATTTAAAACAGTGGGAATCTGCACTGACTCAGTTGTCCATAAGGAACAGTTTCTAAGATATTACTTTTAATTTGTACTCATAATAACGGATACAAAGAAGAAAAAAATACAGTCCTGTCAAAATACAGTATAAAACTATATATTTTGTTTCCTTCGGAATTAAGTTTGGTCAAAGCAGACATTTCTGTCTCCAGAAAAATTAAGATGTTGTGATTTTTTTAAAACTCAAACAGGGACAAAAAGCCAAAACTTACTTTATTTATGTATTTTGAAAGAAATTTAAAGTAGACTTTGAGCTTTTTTTTTAGCTTCAGTCTTTCTCAAGTTTGACTTCAAATACATTTCAAAATTGTTTCTTTTTTATTTGTGAATATTTCAGGTTTGGGTTTTGCTTTTTTTTTTTTTCCATGAGAAGAAATTAGTCGAAGTTGGTGGTTTCACCAAATCAGAATATTTTAATTGAACAAACGCTTCTAATCAGCTGATTCTCAAAACTATATGAATTACGACATTTCAATACCTCATCCTTTCAAAAGCAATAACAAAAAATACCACATGTAGCTGGAATGGTAAAATATCCAGAAAATTTCCTTGGAAGTTCTTGCACTTCTCTCCTGTAGTATTTATTTTTGTTCTATACCATACTTTGTGAATTTACAAATAATCCTGAAGTAAGCATTTCGTTCTTATTGGTATTGCCTCTTTTTCAGGGAAGCATTTTTGGCACTCTGATTCCCTGTTCCTTTCCCATAGTTGCATAACAGTTTTCTCCCCAGTCATTTAAAGTCTGTTGAAGAGTAACATTACAATTTTTTTTTTTTTTTGATAGAGACAGCTTAAAATATTTAAGATCCTATTATGCTTCTGAATTGCATTTTGTCTTTCCTCCCATGTCGCTGTACAGTGATAACTGTTTGTGAAACCATGTAATAACCCTGATTACCGGAATGACCGAAAAGTAGAAATTGATCTTAAATAATTTGTCCTTATTTTTTTCTACATATATCACTTCAGTGACCCAGTTCACATAATCAACCACACACATGAATGTGTTGGCACAACTGGTAAACTATGTACGAAACTAATACATGCAGAAAAAGTAAAAATTTCCTCAGCCGGTTTTGCCACTGTGGAAAATGTATCATGTAGATGCATCCAAAATTAAATGCTTCAAGTTAATAACATGGATACAACTCAGTGTATTAGCAATGCTCTGAAACATCAGGTAATCTCAGTTTGTTTACCAATGATCTGCCAGGTCTAACCCTGCCCTGCTCTATTACGAATTTACAGAGCAACAGAGAGGACATTAGAACCACTCGTTCATTCCTCTACAGCATAAAGAAGTGTAAAACTTCATGTTAAAATTGATATTCCTTTTATAGTAGGTGATAGATTTTTTAGAGCAAAGATATAACTGAATCATGATGGAAAGTAATATTACAACAAAGCCCGTTTTCTGCCACTCCAAAGTTACTGCAAGTCATCTGAGGAATCAATGAATTTGGTGATAAATGTGTAAGGTTAGGCACATTTTATGTACCTTAGACTTTGCAGAAGTGAAATTTGTAGGCAAACTTTGCTTTCTTGTTTGTGTTTATTAATCTGGCAAAATTCTATTAGGTTAAATGGAATTACTACTGATTGTTTCTTTGTAGTGTTGTTTTTCACTTTGAAGGAAACAGTAAAGCAAGAAATGTTGTTATTAAAACTGTTTGAATTTGTGATGAAACAATGTTTAATTGAAAATGCCAGGTATTCAAGTGAAAATAGTTTCATGAGAAGGGATTGATTGTTCAAATTTCTGAACTCAGAAAAAGATTGCTAGATTTTTATTTTATTTCCTTACTGTGCACTGTGGTTACTGGAGCTCCCAGGGATTTCAGAGCTTTGAGGCTTCTTGGGTTTGGAGTAATTGATAATCAGGTACTCATCTTTGAAGTAAGAAGCCTGGGAAAACTGCTAACTCCATCCTCAGTCAGAAAATTTAGACCCCCACCTCAACTGGGAGTTGGGTGCCAGTAGATGTGACTTCCTCCAATCAGGCTACAGAAGTCCTATTTTGCATGAGGTGATCACCACCTCGATACTGAAACTAAAGTGCATTCTCCCTCTGTTTTTCCTTAAATTTTTTTCTGGCCTTCCAGTGGCATCCTACACAATTTCTGTGACTGACTTTTTGTAGGCATATTTGTATATTTGTTGGGGAGTTAGAGATGGCCATGATGGGTGCAATTAGAAAACTGGTAAATCATGCCAGTTTTAGAGTTTAATTTTAAACTTTGCTGGACTGACATTCACTGACATCGTGATAAATGGTTCATACTTAATCATCATTCATTATCTCTACGTAATCTAAGAAGTTAGTCCCCAGCAATCACATCCTTAATTAATGGTGAGTAAACAATGCCGCTGAGGTGATGTCCTATTGCCCTACATATTGCCATGCGTGGAAACAGTCCTTCATAGCTGAGGTGCAGAAGCAGCCAGGCTCAGAGCTCTTCCACCAGGCAAGCAGGAGTCTGTGCGCTATACAATGCTATAAAACAAGGAAGAGGAAGGTATGGGGAAGTAAGGGTAAGAAGTTAATAGGTCTTGTAACACAGAAGTTGAAGCACAGAAAACAATAGCGAGTTTCTGTCCAAAAGTCGTAAGTGTATTTAGATACTGAAAGAGGTAGGTTAAATACATAATGTGCAGCATAAGTTTGAAAAGCTCTTGGAAAGCATGCCATGAACATTACAACTGTGACCTTTTCTAAGGCAATATAAAAGTTTGGCTCTACTCCTTGTTTATATGCTGTGGATTGAGGCTGCAATCGATAGTGAAACTTTAGTGAAACCAGCATTTATTTTGCAACGTTGTTAACTTTGGAAAACAATAATTTAATTTCTTCCTTCAAATATAGAAGGATTCATCTCTTTGTTATCTTTATATAGTCAAACATCTGAGAGTGAAATACTTTTTATATAAACAACATTTCAAATTAGGCTTTAATGGCTAAAAATGTTTCTTTGTAACGGAAATCTAGATGCTCCTGGAGAACAAGTATGTTTAAAAACATCAACTACAACATGGCTCTTCAAAGAACAAATCTTAGTAGGATTCCTAATTAAAGTACAAACCCAAATTTAAACAGAAGCCTATATATCATTTGAAACTTTTCTTTTATCACTACATTTTTCACCTAGCTCCAGCAGCGAGCTGAATGGCAAGCTGTCAGGCTAAAAAGTAAGACCAGATGCTAAGGACAAATTGATATAAAGATTGATTTAATAACGCAATACTCCTCTATAATTTGCCAGATTTTTATGGAATATTTTATATGCGTATATAGTTTTGTCAATGTTTTAACAATTAACTTCAGTTAAAACAAAATTAACTTCTTGTGTCTTTTGTCTTCCCCTCAACTATATTTTCTACTATATCAGTATCTTGTGGTATTAATGCTGTCTAACTCCTTGCTAATTCAGTCCTTTTGGTTAATCCATATGATTAATTCATTTTGTCTGATTGCAGAATGTCCACATTTTAGAAATATGGGTATTTTAAATAAAATTTACATTTCTGAGTTCCCTTTATAACTATTGCACTTACCATATTGCATGTATATTTTCTCCTATAGAAATTCTATCACTACGTTCCTGGAACATATAATGTATGGAACATAGAACACATAACTTTTCCTGGAGGACATTGAGTATGTTGAGACTAATGAAATAAAATATTTCCACACATGGTTTCTCATATTCTTCAATAATTAATATTTCTCTCTAGATTTCAGTGGCAAGATATAAGCTATTGAAAAGCTTCTTGTAACCTGAAAGAATCCTTTTACAAAGGAAGCTTGCTGTATGCTCTGCAGTTGTAATTTCATAGGAGGTAATGTCTTAAGATGGATGTACTGTTTCACCCAGTGTGGAATTTTGATTTTGAAACATGATTGTCCCTAGCGACATACAGTTAAGTTTTTAGTGTTTGGAAATTTAAGGCTACATGTAATAAAAGTTAGGTACCTACATGAGAGCCAAGGTCAACTTTGCACACAGAAATCAATAAAACTAACTTTTTTATTCATTTGCCACCTTAGTCTTGGAAGTGTCTAGGCTTCAGAATCTGCTGAGATAGCTGGGAAAAGAAACTAGAGCTGAAAAATGACAAAAAGTAGGAAGACAAAAAATTATTTTTCAGAAAGATAATGATTGTAAACCAAGAGGAGGAAGGCTGAAACTGGTTGAACTAGGGACCTGGGAGACTGAAAAGATTAGGAAGAAAGTTTAGAAGGGTCTGCTTAGGAAAGAGAACGTGACCTGGAAGCTGCATAGGAAAGGGAAAATTGGCCAGGCTCTTTTGCATATGTGAACTAACAGGAAATTTACTTCTTGGAGCACCTTGACTGGAAGGGAATCACCCAAATTAGATCAACAGCTGGAAGGTGGTAAGTAGTAAATTGTTCAGACATTGAGGTAAGAAGAACAGAAGGGAATAAGGCAGAAGAGGAGTATACATTAAATAATGCTTCTGCACATTAAATTATGAAAGTTATTCTGACCATTAAAAAAAAGGCTCTGTAAAATCTGCAGGCATAAGACTATTTTCTTTTAAGAGGAATCTGTGCTTTTTAATGTATTAATGGGTGTTTTAAGAAGCCTGTATAAAACATTATGCATGGAAACCCCTTTTTATGATTGTTTGGAGACCTCTAGTCTGATTTAATGAAATAACCTTAATTACATATCCATATGCTCAATCTCATTTATAAACACTGGAGAGAAAAAAAAGGCATTTTTTGCTGCTGATACTGCTATTGTTGTTATAGCCTGCTGCTGTGGGTATCACTGAAGCAGTTAGTTCCGTTCTTTCCTTCTGTACTACAGTATGTTAATTCCTGGAATGCACCCTCTGTTCTGATGTGTGTTTGGTAAACCCAATAGCCTAATTGCAATGCTTGCCCATGAAAACATCTTTCTAAAGATCTATGACTGCAACAAAAATACGTCTGGCTTCTAACACTTGCACACGCTTGCATGCCCACATTTTTCTTGAATGCAGTCCTTTAAAAATAGAGTAAGCCAGAAGCACACAAATAAACACAAACCATAGGTACCTATATGGAAATTGGTTGTATCTTAGTGAAAGAATAGGTGGGTTAATTTAACAACATCCCTCAAAAAAAAAACCAAAAAACCAAAACAAACAAAAAAACCACACCAAAGAACCCAAACCCAAAAAACCCCCAAACCCAAACACTTAAATGTTTGCCTGATTATTCAGTGGGATTTGGAAGTTTAGTAGGAATGCAGTCATTTATTTGGTTTGGTTGGAAAATTCCTCAACCTTTCGCAGACTTTGATCTTAAACCTAGACTTTCTTTGGACCAAAAGTGCTGGAATATGAAAATAATGCTTCTACGGTGTTTTTTCATTTCTAAGTGGTGTGGCCAGGGAAACACTGTAAGTCTGTTCTTGCATGCTTGTCTTTTCCATTCTGCAGATTTCAAAGCATATCATCTTCATCATCTTTACTGAGCTGTTTCCTGATAAGAATAGATGAACCAAATATAGTACCACAGAATAGTTCAGTTTGGAAGGGATGTTTGGAAGTCATCTAGTCCAATCTCCCACTCAAAGTAGGTTTAAGCAGATCAGATTACTCCGCACCATGCTTGTTTAAGTCCTGAACACCTCCAAGGATTCCACAGACTCTCTGGGCAACCTCTTCGAGTATTTGAACACCCTTGTGCTACAAGAAAAATCCTTTCCCTGTACCAAATTGTGTTCCTTGCTTCTTAGCCTTTTGCTGTGCACCTCTGGGAAGAGTCTGACTCTGTCTTCACTGTATTCTCTGGTCAAATATTTGCAGGCAGCAATAAAGTCTTCCCTGAGCCTTTTATTCTCCCAGCTGAACTGATCCAGTTCCCTCGGTGTCTTCCCATACATACAGTGCCACAGTCCTTGACCATCTTGCTGGCCATCCTTTTGACTCTTTCCTGTATATTAATATCCTTCTTTTACTGGAGAGCCCAAAATTGGACACAACACTACAGATACATTCTCACAAGTGCTTCATAGAGGGGAAGGATCAATTCCCTAGACTTGTTAGCTACTCTCCTCCTCATAGGCCCAGGATGTGATTGGCCTTCTCTGCTGCAAGGCCACACTGCTAACTCATGTTCGACTTGCTGGCAAGCCAGATCCCTAGGTCCCTTTTTGCAGAGCTGCTTCCCGTACAGTCAGTCCTCAGCTTGCACTGTTGCATGGGGTTATTTCATCCTAGATGCAGAACTTTGCATTTCTTTTTTGTCCTGGTTTGAGGTAAAACAGAACCAATTTTGTTCAGTAACTTTACTTTTTAGCTAGGCCTCTTCTAGCTAACTGAAGAGGCCTTCTAACTACTTCTAACTACTGAAGTTACCAGCATGTTGTGCAGAAAACTGTTCGCTCTCAGAGTGATAAGACCCATGTTTATAGTTGATGCCAAGGAATGGGATGCAAAGAGGCTTCTGCTTATCCTTATTGCTATAACAGCCAAGGCCAGCCAACTTTGTTACTTGCCCCATTGGAGGGTCGGAAGTGGAAAAGCGTAGAGGGGTCACACCTGCGGGGAGGAGCGGACAGGACAGGTGACCCCAAACTGACCAACAGGGTATTCCATCCCATCTGCCTCATGCTCAGTATAAAAGCTGAGGGATCAAAGGGTCAGCTCTCTTTCTTCAATGGCCAGCGTCTGAGGAGGACTCTGTCCCTGCATCTGCCTTTGATGCTGATTCTAATTCCAGATCCAGAATCCAGTTCCTGTCCATCACTGAGTCCAACCTGGGACTTCCCCAGTGCCTGCTGGTGACGTGATTGTCATCCTGGGAGCTTGATACGGTTTTGTATGTATATATCATTATTTTCTTTTTATTATTTTATTATTAATATTTCATTAAAGTAGTTTAGTTCCTTCTAAACTCTTAAGTCTCTTTTTCTCTCTCTCTCTCTTGCCTCCCTTCCGGAGCGGAGCAAGAGAGAGCGAGCATCTGTCGTTCCACCGGATTGGGCCAATCTGGCCCAAACTACGACACTTTTATTGAACTTCATGAGGTGTCTGTCACTCTATTTCTCCACCCTGTCCAAGTTCCTCTGAGGAGCAGCCCTGAGGTACAACATGTTGACTGTTCCCCTCAATTTGGTGTTGACGAGAAAGAAAGCAAGATAGAAAGAGAAATATTCACCGCTTCACAGTGGAAGAGTGGGAGGAGAAGGAAAGAAGGAAATTCTCTGCAAAATGTCTGTGTCTCTCCTTTCTAAGGAGGAGGCATTAGGGGGTATCAAACCCCTGCTTTGCCCTAAACTGTCGAAGGAGTGTTTGATGCCCCATCTTGATGGAAAGCATGGATATTATCTACTAGGAAAGAGCGAAAAGAAACAGATCTTGAGTCCTTTTTATTTTCTTAACTTGGATTTCTAAACAATGAATCTTTTTTTTTAAAAAAAAAATAATAGCAATATTTCATGCTTATATAGTGCCTTTACAAACATATGACTGAGCATTTTGTTTCAAACTGAGGAAAGCACACATACATACTCTTATCACAAGATTGCATAAAGGAGTGTATAGATATCACTACTAGAGAATATAATTGTTTTTAAGAGGAGGAAAGCAATGCCATTTTCCTTCAGCTTTGTAGACTGACAAGGCATGAGAGCACAATAAAAATGGAGATTATACAGCAAAAAGTGGTCTTTAAGCATACAGGGAGAGAAGCAAATACCATTTACATTAATTGTTTTCTCATTTATACCTACAGAATAAATAGCATCCCATTCTGAAGAAATCTAACAAGCAAAGAGAATAACATTAGGAACTCTGATCTTTGTGAAGAAAGTTTTCTTTTGTTACGTCCTTCAGTTACAGACAACTAAAGGGAAACTTTCTATATATTCGGTAAGAATGAAATGTGTCTCATGGGACAGGGACAGAAATCTTAGTGTAAGACCTAAATAGAACTTAGGCAGTTCACAAGGCTTGTGTGAAGCCCCGTCGCAGGTCGATATCTTACCTATTGAAAGGTCAAGCCATTCTGTTTCTTCAATGCAAACTACTAAATAGGACTGTCATTCAGTGGTGTGCCAGAAGTGTAACAGGCTTAATCTAATCATGATTTGAAATTCTTAGCCATGGTTAACCTTTAAATATTTATTTGAGCCGATAATGGATTTCAGTTTGTAATGCCAAAATATGATACCTGCAATGAAGTTTTACCGTTGGAAATGTAGTTTGAACTTCTTGTAATTACAGGTTTACAAGAGCGGAAAAATAAGACAGAAATATCCCAAATATCTGAGGACATTAACATATTAAACACTGACTTCCCACTAGGTCTTTGAAAAATCCTACATTGAAAGTGTGTTATACATTGCAGTGGTCTAAAGTCCTTAATATACAGTATTAGTCTTCTCCAAAGTGAAATGCTCAGATCCCTCTGACCAAGTTTACAAAGGAAAGAAGAAATGTGAATTGAAGCTAAACAAAATAAATCCTGTCCCTTCCTTATCCTCAAACAACACTCAGTACCTCTCTAAATAAATAAATAAAAAATAATCCAAACCAACCAAAGAACAAAACCACAAATAGTTCTTCTGAATCGTTTTGCGTCAATGAGCTTCAAATGAAGTCAGCTCATAGAAAGATTAGGAAGGTCCGTAAACAAGAACAAGTTATTCCAGTTCCCTTTTTCCTCAATGGAAATAATAATTTTAAGGAGAAATTGTTCTGAAAACCATAAAATATCTCAATCACAATCAAGGATGGGTGAATTGTGAATGTAAGGCTATATTTACCTCTGTTAACTTTGGGCAAAAATTACTTCCTATTAACATTACTATTTTATTGATATTCTTTGTCCTGATCTGGTAAAAATAGTGTGTAGGGAAATTAGTAACTTCACAAATTAATACTAATCATTATTTTTTTCCTCCACCTAAAAATCAGTGGATTTCCTTACTGATGTAAATAAACACAAACATGCTTTGGCATCTTTTGAAGCTGTATTCTCTTTTGTATGTTCACTTTTTCCAAACATCTTTTACTAGTGCAATCTTAAAAGACACCTCCTTTGGATAATGGGATGTCAGCTGACTGTTGGGTTAAATGAGTCATTTGCAGAAGCAGAGCCCTCACTGTGAAGTTGCTCCTTGTCTGCACACCTTCAAAAGGAACAGTGACCTAGCTGCACAGCGGTGCTGTGGCTTTTTTCCCAGTCTGGCAACTTGTGGGCTAGGTGCAGCTGATCAAGAAACTGCGCCTCCTGTAGTGAAAAGGCAGTGGTGGTCAGCTGCACAGGTGTGAAATTCAAGTGTTACCCTGGGACAAGAAAAGAAGGGTTGGGACAGAGAAGCTCATTCTTACCTCAAGATTTGTCTTTTTGTAATTTTTTGAATTTTCGTTGAATTTATCTATTCAGCTCTCAAAGGATTAATCTTCCACAATAGACTATCAAAACTGGCATGTGTGCTCCAAAGTCAAGTGAACTCAGATCTAAGCTTTGTATGTGTTTAATTACTACTTTTCTGAGCATTCCATGTTGCTGTTATTTCTACTTGCTTGTTTTCAACCTTTAAATCAGGTGACAACTGAAGAGATACCCGACATGAGCATTCAACCTTACCGTGTTGGTAGCGCTATGCTGTAACGAAGCCTAGTATTTGTTGGTCCAGGTTTTCAACATTCTAGTGTCCTGGTTTGAGGTACCATGACATCTAGTAAGAATTTGTAATTTTTGAGGAACTCAAACCCTTTGCTGACAGGGTTAGATTTTTAAAAGATAAGAGTGACAGACATTTAAAACAAACAAGTAAACAAAACCATGCAGAAAATGTATTAATCTGATGATATAATAGTTGTACAGTAACTATTCTCTTTCAGGAATAGGTGAATTGCACATGTTAAATGCTATAGAGATTCAGGAGGATAAAAGTGTAGGTCACAGATTTTGCCATGGAACAGACAGGAGAGGCTGTAATATAGGGATGTCATGAAAATGCTATAGCTTGGACGTTAGACGTCAGTGAAAAGTCTGAGCAGAAGGCGATAGCCTGATTACAGGTCTGAGAGATTACTGCTTTACACAATCAGAGCATGAGGGGTTGGGAAGTGAAAATATTAAAAGACTAATTTTTTTTCACATTAAACTTGAATCCATAGCCAGTTATCCATGAAATCAAAAAGTCAGAAAGATAGCCAACATCTTCCTGAAGGCCTTGAAAGAGCAAAGGTAATTTACTAAGACTGTAAAAGATATTAATTTCTTGAGGGGGAGTCAGGAAGAACTTAGAATGTCTCCATATACATATTTTTACACAATTGTATGCTGCTAAAAGTGTTCAGTTGTTATACGAATGCAAGTTCCGCACTCTACAAGTTTGTCCCACACACGGTGATTTTATAGTAGCAAGTGGGAATAAAAAGGAAAAATGTTTTAGTAGTGTGTAAATTCTTTCATTCATTCTTTCACATATCAAAGTGTTTTTCCCTTTCTGAGCGCATTATTATAGTAATTATTATTATAGCAACTAATAAATTTTGTCTTTGTGTTATAGGAATGTCTCAAGACAAATATTTATTTTTATTCCTTCATATCAATATTTATACATATTTCAGTCAATAATCAGGACCTTGTGGTGCTCAGCACACTGCTGAAAAACAGTTATTTCCCTCCGAGAACTGAAGTCAGGAGCGTGCCATATGGTAGCCTTGAAATAATAGGTGAATGCGAATGAAATCTTGTAACTGTCCTCTGTTGTCACCAAAACTTTGTCCTGTCCATTACTGCCTACTTAAATCCAACTTGCAGTCCATAAGTCTTGGAGAAACTGGCTGCTTATTGGAGAAACTGGCTGCTTATGGCTTGGATGGATGTACTCCGCTGAGTCAAAAACTGGCTGGATGGCTGGGACCAAAGAGTGAACGGAGTTAAATCCAGTTGGCAGCTGGTCACTAGTGGTGTTCCCCAGGGCTTGGTATTGGGGCCGGTTCTGTTTAATATCTTTATCAACGACCTGGACAAGGGGATTGAGTGCACCCCCAGTAAGTTTGCAGATGACACCAAGTGCAGCAGGAGTGTCGATCTGCTTAAGGGTAGGATGGCTCTACAGAGGGATATGGACAGGCTGGATTGATACGCTGAGGCCAATAGTACGAAGTTCAAANAGTCTCTTCTCCCAAGTAACAAGTGATAGAACAAGAGGAAATGGCCTCAAGTTGCTCCACGGTAGGTTTAGATTCGATATTAGGAAAAATTTCTTCACCAAAAGGGTCATCAAACATCAGAACAGGCTGCCCAGGGAAGTGGTGGAATCACCATCCGTGGAGGTATTGAAAAGATGGGTAGACGTGGTGTTTAGGGACACAGTTTACTGGTGGTTTTGGCAGTGTTAGGTTGATGATTGGACTCAATGATTTTAAAGGTCTCTTCCAACCTAGGTGATTCTATGATTTTACGATTCTAAGTCATACTATTATAAGAAAGCCAGAAGCCTCCATAACAACTTGTAAGAACACTATCTGTAGCAACTAATGACAATTTCCATGTCTCTTGGTCATTTCCAGATCCATATAATGTGCCAGGAAACTACTGAATAAAACAAAGTTTTAAAAAATAAACAAACAGAAAACCCAAATAAAACAACAGCACAAAAAACCCCCAGTACGAAAACATGAGGACATTGTTTACAATATCTTTCTCTCTTGGAAAATGAAACTTTAAAAGCAAATGCTGTCAGGTTCTTCTGGAAGATGAAAACACATTATAAGCTTGATTTTGATCATGTACAAAGCCACTCAAGAATGTCTTAAACTGACATGAAAAAGAAATGTTTCTGTTTTCTTTCTTGTTGAAAAGATGAAAAGAATGCTTTATTGTACTGGATATTAGTCTTGGTGAAGAACATGGGTCTGACTATAATAGATGAACAAGCAACAGATGTGCAGTTTCAATCCTGCATTTTAATTCTGTTTTTTCATTTGACTTGAAAACCTAAATAATATTTTAGTGTCCAGATTTTTGAAAAATAGCAAAGCCTTTTCAGATTCATCAATTTTTAGATACACAACATTGATAAGTAAATTTAATGTAAACATGTTCCCAAAAGGCTGTGATGAAATTTCATGCTGAGTAAGTGATCTGAATGCCTATCTTGGTATACATCACGGGCTTGAACAGGGAGAAGACGTTTGGAAGGAAAACCAGATCCTCATTTCTACAGCAAATAAAATCCCTCGTACATATTTATCTCTACAGGAGAAGAATGGTGTCTGCTTGAACACTTCTCATTTCCCACTGTGGCATTAAACGAAAGCAGCATCCTTTGTAGTTTCTTGTTTGAGAGTCAGTCAGTATTGTTTGCTGCTGGGGAATATCTATGAGAAGGTACAACTGAGACACCTAGAAAAACATTTACTTTTTCATTCTACAGGTGTTACTGTCTTGTTTTTCATGTGTTTGGGAGAACATTAAATAATTTGCCAATGACTGAGTGCTTTATGAGATACTTTTTGCACTAGAAACATTTCAGATCCAGGTGTTGGTTGTTCCATGCATATGTTTTTTTAGGTCTATTCTCTATTCTTACAATTAAGATAGATAATATTAAAGAAATAGGGTAAATGGTTTTTCAGTTGATTAAATTTTTTAGAGTGTGTGTTCACCCATCACTTACAGTTTGTAGAGATTGTATCTATCCCCCTCAAGTACCCCTGTAACTGTCCTAGGAGTACACCCCCGTAACAAAAAACTGGGAGATTTTTGTTTAGCTATTTTTTGCCGTGCACAAAGGCACTTGTACAAGGATATACACAGTTTATGAATTCAGATCAGTTATTTATTGGTTGATACAGCAAATGATAGCTAACACTAACGAGCTACTAGGATATGCATCAGTGTGCTCACCACAACCAGCGAGGCGCCAGATGACTTCTTTAGTCAGCTGCAGAAAGGTTAGGCTGGAGTATTGCTTGGCTTCCATTGCTTTGAATACTCTATACATTTGTAGCATATTCTTTTTTTCGTTTTTGATGCTTTTTCTTGTGAGCATTGCCCACCCTCGCCGCAATACTGTTATTCTTTCAACAATCACATGTCTATGCTTTTACTTTTCTTACCTTTCATGGCTTTAGCTTATGGGCTTTTAAGACCCTGGCAATGATTTTTTCTGTAAAGTTAACCCAACAGCATATAGCTGTTCTGCACCAAATTGAGCTTTTCATTAAAGACCTTTGGGCTTAGTTACACACCCTTGAGGTGGACTTTCCAATTCAAGTAGCTATGACAATGTAATACTTTATTTTGCTTATAATGGTATGATGTTCCATGTACTGTGCATTATGACTAGCTTTAGGTATTATTTCCATTCTTTTCAAAACTCTTAATGTTTTGAAATTGTGGACTTCATTTATTGGTGAAGAAGAGCAGTGAAATAGGCTTTTCCCTATTGTCTTCCATAACTATTAAAAACTAACACATTCTCATGTTCCCTTTAACACCATAGGACTTTCAAAATCCAGACAGTATAAAAGATGCATTCCTTTGGAGGCAAGCAGTAATATCATTGTATTTGATGTAATATCTTTGTGATCTAATGAAATCAATTTCAGAAAATGAATATATTTTTGCAAAGATAGGAAAAACAAAGAATTTTAATACAATTCACTCTGTTTCTTGAAGAAATTAATTTTACTTCTACATCAGTTTCTGCAGGTGATTAACAACATAGTCAGGTCAGACTTTTTCCTTCTCTGGAGCAGAGGCTTACTGCTCCTAGAGGATGTTTCTCTACTTGTTAAGCAATGCTGTCAGTAAAAGAATGTAGCTATCCTATATGATATGGGATGAGTAGCAGCTCTGTAAAAAGGGCCTTGATAAAGCTGATGTTACAAAGTTAAAAATCTAGGAAGACTGCGGCAAAAAATATGCTGAGACAGAAATTCTCTGTAAGCTAAAACATAGCTTCACCAGTACAGAATTTCTGAATTTCCAAAAATATAAGAAAACCTCGGTTTTGTAATATTTGGGAACTAGTCTTCTGTTTTAATGTGCAATATATCTGCCTTTATGTTCAATTTTCTAAGAGCAACACAGCCTGATAAACCCGATTAACCTAAATATACTTATTAAATCTTAAGAAATATATTAATATTCTTATTATTACATGGCTCTTAAGCCACAAAAAAATATATTTCCATTAAAATGTGACTAAAGAATTGAGAGTCTTTTGACTGCTTTTATTTTTAGAACTATAATCACACATGATAATCATCTTGTAAAAATATTTGCAGTTGCATTCTATATTAACATTCTGAGATTACAAGATTACATGCTTACTATGTAGTATGATTTAATGCACAGGCAGAAGTTATAAATACACATATAAGCAGCTATAAATATTTGGAAAACGTATTTAATCAGTTAAGATGAAGTTAACATTTCCAACAATCGCTGCTCAGTGTTTGAGCACACCCAATGCAAGAGAAATTCTCAACAATCAACCTCTTATGTCCCCATATGCAACAGATATAGAGAAACGTGCTAAGATATCTGATATAGGAATAATTTTCTTTCAAAATATATAAAAAATATTTCTTCTAATAGATTTGTAAAACAAATATGATTTTAATTGCCTACTATATAAAGGGGTATTAATACATTGCAGTTGTTTTTAACAATTGCATGTGGTAATATCAATACAAATTATGACTGGCTGAAACCTTTTTTTTAAGAAAACTTATATATTTGAAATATTCTTTTATTGTTTTTGATGAAGTAAATTATATATTTTATGTTTTGAAAGCTTTCTTCCATTAAATAAAACAGTTTTAACATTGATAACCTTTGTTATTACTCCAGTCATTCATCCAGGGCAAACAATATTATATCTGGTTACTACTGAAAGTTACATCTAAAAATTTTTAAAAAAGAGGATATAGAATATAATACTAGGAAATGCAGAAATCCTTGATTTCCAAAATGTCACATAAATATTGCTTTCACATGGACTGTATCCTCTGTGTTTCAGGACAGGTAGATGTATGTATCTGTGGCCTTTGAACCAATTTTAAAGTATTACTGTTAATACTTAAAAATTAGAATCATAGAATCG
>VYXH01001109.1:159944-186818 GCA_013397275.1 Burhinus bistriatus | reverse complement strand
CCCTTCCAACCTAGACAAATCTACGATTCCAAGGAAAGATTCAACAGTTGGAGGCCAATAGTACTTTTGTCATTATTACAAAAAAATTTTTACAGGTTAATGGCAGACCAGCACAGAAAACATGCCAATTGGCATGTAAACACAGCTGTATGCACTTAAAATTTTTATTTTAATTTTAGTCTATAATCCTACCTGAGGTTCTGGCATACGTGCATTGTCTATGTCCTCTAGCTCAATATCCACCTCCATTCAAATAAATCAAAATGAAAATAAGTGGACAAAAAGGAGGAGTATTGTACTGCATCTGAGTGCAGTAGTTTTTTGTTTATTTTTAAGTCAGAAACATTCATGTAAAAGTTAGAATGTGTATGGGTTTATTTCCTCGAAATAGTAACTCATAAAATTATGCCTAAAGCTCAGATGCCACCCCCAGCATAGCAGCTGCTTTGTTGATAGGATATTAGTCCAGTCCATAAGGACAATAAACCAAACTTTTTACATATGAAAAATTCTCACCTCCAAATCCTAGCTTATTACCAGGTCTTCTGTTCCAAAGCACTGGAAGGTTTCCTTGGCATAAGCAAGAAGTCCCATCCCTGAAATTTAGAACACACTTTTTTAACCAGTATATCACCTTGTACAACTGAAAACCTGAAAAGAGAAGAGAGTAATTAGCACTGCTGCTAGGCCTCTAACAAGTGGACTCAAACCTATTGTACCCAAAAGTAGTTCAGATCCAGAAAATGTAAAATTAACCCATGATCAATCCGGTGAAAATTGGTCTCAACAAGCAAGTGTTTAGCAGCAGAATACAAAAGCAGGGCATAACTTACTTATGACAGAAAGACTTTTTTTTTCATTTATTATAGCAAAGTTGCTCACTAGATTCTTTTATCCGTTTGTCAATAACAAGAACAGCAACATTTGACTGACTTTGAGAGATGGGTGACAACAGGGAGGCTATCTGGCAACAAGAACAGGAAGATTCTAAATTTGAGGGGAAAGTGATGGAGGAGGGGGATTGATCTGAAAAACAGAGGTGCATAAAGAGAGCTGCATGGCACCAAAAACTATTGCAAGCTGGAAGTTAAGGGGAAGATGGAAAAGCAGGTGATTTCAGCCTATTTTTGCTATGACACAGAGGAGGAACCAGACAGTGCTTTCACAGTGAAACATTTGAGCAATAAAATCATGAGTTTGCCTAGAAGGCAAACCATTTCAACATAGGCCTTAATATCTTCAAATTTGCCTGGACTGAATTATGAGGACATATTTTTGGCCCAGCCTATACCACAAAATATGAGTAGGATTAAGAGCATTCAAAGTAGCTGACACGATGCTGAAGCAGAAGAGAACCTTCCCGCAGAGACTAGAAAGTAGGGGTCAGCACTGGATTAGCTGACACACAGACTGCATCTTGTGTTCCAGTGGCTTAATCGCTTCACTTAAACCTATCAGCATGTAAAAGTAGCAATAAAAAATATTATAAACTCTTTGTCATAGCTGGAGACAGCAACTACGTGACAAAGAATGACTCAGTAATATTGCTTGCTTCTTTCCTACGTACGAAGTTTTTAGAGATTACCTCCTCTCTTCTTATTCCTTCCCAACTAATATTAAGATAAGAATTTCAGTAGTCAGAATTCTTACAATTATAACAGTTTAGTAGTAAGGGCATTTTTTTCAAATGTAGGGCCTAGAGACTTAGACATCTATAGCTACAAAGGATATGGATCATCTCTTCCTGCCAATGCCAACACTAGCCTACCAAGTTCTCCAAGAGAAAAAGCCAATACTGAAGTTGGAAAGAACTGATCTAACTCAGAATTATAGTACTACTAGAATTTATTTTATGAAAATCCATGTGCACTAAAATACCAAGTAATTTTAAACTCCTTTACATTTGGCAGGGCGGGGGAAGTAGTTGTTCGGTATGGGATTTTTTTTTAGATCTACACTTTCCTTCAGGTTTTCACATGCTCCTTCATAAACATTTCCTGGCTCAATATTGTGTTTGCTCACACCACAGTTCTTCCAGAGAGGCATTTACTTCCTGCTGCAAAGAAGGGGGAGGGAGGCGGGGTGCAGTGTAGCACCATTTATCCTTTTCAGACAAGGTTTGATTTAGAAAAGAACCAGCCACAACTTGCTGGGTACTATGAGCCAAATAAATGATTTTACTGTTTGATTATCCACATCATTCAAAAACAGTGCAAGTGGCAATCGGCTTGCTTCCGGTCATACTGGGACCTGGGTTGCACGAGTTTGCCTTGCACAGAAACGCTAGCCTTCTGGAGTTGAAAGGCTGCTGGAATTGTTAGTTTTCAATTATTTTGTCTTGGACCAAGTGCCTTAACTCCCCTCTGTTCTCTAGCACAGCAGCTAAAATGGAGCCATCCTGCTGGAGCCTGTACAGCCAGCAGCTTCCCCAGGGACCCCCACACCCTTCCCCTCACATTAATGAGTGGCTAACAAAAAGAGTAAATAGAAATAAATTAGCAACTAACTTAGCCTGGTAGATGTCAAGGAGGAAGAGAATCCCAAAGAGGAATTTAAACAGGGAAAACGATACATGAGCTTTACAGTTGAGCGTCAGAAAGAGCGCTTGCCTAAGATACTGCATATAAGAAAATAAGAAAATGGTTTTAAACAAAATAGAAAATAAGTCTCCAAGGCTTGCACCACTAATGGAATTGAGAGGAGGGATGAAAAATGTTAGTATTATCTCTGGCTCAGGAAGTCCCAAAGCCATGATTCAGTAGAAGGTAGGAGAGTACACCAAGAAAGGATCATTACACGCTTGACATTTTCTTCTACGCTCCCCCAGGCTGCTGTCAGAAACAGGATACCCGGCTAGACAGATGTTTAGTCTGATCCTGTATGACGGTTCTTACTTTGTGATAGTAAGACATAAATGTGGATAGGAAGAAAGTTATGTGCAACTCAGGGGGATCACATGAAACTTGAAGTTGATGCAGGCACAGCAGCCGACATTGAGGGGATTCAAACTGAGGGGTGTCAACTCTGGGCAAATTCCAATCACTATGGACTTCACCCCTGGGACAAGTTCATACTGTCCAAACTCTTTCTCATACATTTCAGGACTTGTCTTTAGGACATGGGGCACCTTTGTGGTCAAACCACTCCCCTACCCTCCTCTGGTCTTTCAGTTAAATATTTCATTCTTTAAAAAAAAAGTTTCTTTCCTCTCTGTCTGGGAATTAGTATCTGCCATCATGCTATTGCCAATGTGGACATTTTCTGCACTGCATTTTCTAAGTCTTTGCAAGGAAACAATTCTTCCCAGTGCTACCAGTCCTTCTTATATGCAAGCCAAAACATGTTCACGAAGTACAGCGTCCATTATCCCTCCAGCAGGCATTTGGGATCAAAAGCAGATATGCAGAGATATTTTGCAATATTATAACAATGTCATGATGTCAACCATAATTTCTAAGTTGTACATAGATGCCCCAAATCATCACAGTTCAAACACAGCTGGAACAATGGGTCAGGAAGGGTTTTATTTCCTACTTTAGTATAGACTACAGTGAAATGAGGAGCAACAGTCACAAGAAATTTGCCTTCAGCACAGCCATCAGAAAGACCACCTTTTCTTGCTCCTAGCCATTTTAATTCATGCTCTTGTTACAGCCAGGCAGGCTTGCTAAAGAAACTCTATATAGAAAGTGTTATACAACAGTTGCGGCAAGGAGCCTCTACAGCAGCTTCTTCCCTGTGGAAACTGCCCAGAGCATGCCACACACCGATACTCCATATTCTCTTCTGGGTCACTGAATTCATTCTGGTTCAAATTCCAGACAAACCATTTCATATGCAAAGCCATTAAAGGACTAGAACTGTTTTCTTTTGCTAGCTCAGACTAGCCTCTACTCCAGGAGCTAAGGTAGTCTGCAAGGAAACAGGCAACATGGATGCAAGCCTACACAGACATTTCTTGGATGACTATCTAGTCACTACAGCGTTACATGAAAGGGAGCTGCACCATCTTTCTCCCAGCGGCAGCAGCTGTCACTGCATTTTATGAGGAGATGAAGCTGTCCGCGGATATTGTGTGCTCTGGGAACATTTATGAAATCAGCTCTCCCAGGTAATTCTGATCCCAGAACATCTGATTCCTGGATCCCAGCCAAGCTGAAGGAGCAGAGCAATGAGCTCTGCCAGAACAGGGCTGTTCTGGACCTCAGCTGCCACAGCATGCCAGGCACCATAGAACTGTAACTCATGGCTGCTCATGGAGCTTAGGTGTCTCCGGGGCTAGTCTGCAGTTAAGGAGGCAATCTTACAGTCACAGTCTTGGACTTAAATAGCTTACTCTTCCAAAATTTCATTTTAGGTAAAAAAAAGGGGGAGGACTTCAGTGATGCATTTCTCTCAGCCATACTGTACACTCTACAAATACATTCCTCAACTGATTGAGACAATTACTTACTGGTTGTGTGCACCGCAGCCTGATCCCTAAAATGGGTCTTCAGGATGGATATGCAGTATAAATAATACACGAAATAGTTATAATGGAATGATTTTCTATATAGAGGTATTCACCTCACTTCATTTCAGCCATTTTTTAAAATCCAGTATTTTCTTAATTCATCATCGAGTGTCTCTTTCATAATGGGAGGGTGATTTGGTGACAGCACCAGCTTAAGCAACAACTTCAACAAGGTCAGACCTGCCACTTAAACAACAGAAGTACTCATGAACAAAGTTTAAAACAGATAGGACAACTAGAGAGCAATGTCCATGTGTCTATGTTATGATAGTCAATGTCATCTTCTACCAGAAGAAACAGGACACATGCAGAAGGATTTCTTTAAAGCTAATGCACTTTAAAATACAGTGGTATTACATTTTTAGTTAGCATCTATAAACTTTTTCTGCAGAGCTGAGACTTGTGCAACAGGCCAGGTACACAAGATAAGATTCACACTATACTGTGAAAGAGAAAAAGAGAAGTTCTCAAAAAAGCAACAGAGTTGTTTAAGCTACCTTACCCTGCACTGTCCATCAGAGTAACACTAGTTCTTATTGCTAAGTAAAAATATATGTGTGTCTATGTAAAAAGAGATACAGAGATGGATGTTCTGTTAATTTAAAAGAAGATTAAAGACCTTTAATCAATCTTCACATAGTAAGGAGTGTTTATCATTTCAATCATAACGTCCATTCCAGTCATAACATCCTGCTCTTATGGAAGAGGTCAACTAATCTGCTGCCTCCCCAACTAATATTTCAGTGACTTTAGAATTATTTAAGATCCCTTCCAGATCAATAGCCCCTCATTACTGAACCTGTGTTTTAATAGGAAAAGCTGTACTGGAAGGAAAAAAAGGAATTTCTGTTAAACTTGTAATGCTTATCAGTGATACTGAGCAGCAACTTTCTTGATGCTGTCTGACAGACAACAGATGAGAAATCACTTTCTAATTAAATGGAAAAGTAGCATATATATGAGGTAAGAGCCAGCTTCTGAGTGTGGAAGTAGTACCATTTTTCTCATTTTGCAGGGTAAGTCTGCCCTGCTTCCTCAAAAGAAGACACAGTAAAGAAAAATGTGACCTTGGAAAGTCTTGCTATGTGTGGCGTACAAAAACTGTTATTCCCAAGACTCCACAGCCTCTAAGTGTTTCAGAAACAGGGACAGAAGAATGAAAAACCAGATGGGTGACAATGATGGCATCAGCAAAATACCTTATGCCTCACTCAAGTATTTTATATTCAAGGCACAAGCTACAACTCATATATTTCATTAAATCTACCTAATTTATACCAAAATCCATTGCCTCTTTGTGTTTCAAGGGAATAGAAATACACAAGATATTGTGGACAAAACTGATATTTCTTGTGGGAACAAAATCCAAAGAGAAAGAGAGAGAGAGAGACAGAGAGAGAGACTTAGGCTTAATCTTACTTATTATTTGATAAGAAGCATTTTCTGAGTAAAGGTACAAGTCATTTGTGGTTCTGATCACTCTAGTATGCTGTTCCATACCTAAGAGTAGAAAATGTTTCAAATATTTAACAAATCAGGGCTAATTATATAGAATAATTGAATCCTTAATATAAAGCCTGAGAGACTTTATTCTTCTAACGTTGCTGCTGATGTGAATACCATGAGAAGAGATAAAGCTACAGACCTGTTAATACAAAGAAGACAGTAAAAAATTACTTTCAGTTTTGAGAAAAGCACTAGGCTCTGGATATAAGTTAATTATTAAAGTTCAATTCCCTTTTTTTCCCCCCAAAAAAAAGTTATTTTAATTAGTGCTTTTTTATGCCAAGTGTCTGTTTGACTTAAGAGAAGAAATGACTTTCTATTTGAAGCAATGCCTACTAGAAATAAGAGTTACTCAAGGGCAGTGTTTTATTGATAAAGCCTTTTTCTTTATAATCATCATCATATGTCATAACATTTCACAGGATTGATGAGGTTCACATTTTTTCAAAGGCAGAAACAACTGAAAGTTCTGATCTGGAGCTAACAAAAAAACCCCAAAGCACTGTCTAGAGTTGGAGTAAATTTTGCATCTTAAACCCTAGATATAGTAAAAGACAGGGCTTCATAAAAGCAGGAAAGGTTATTTGTTACCATAAGAGCTACCATTTTTAAATTGTTATGACTATTTGCATACATTTACATGCACTGAAAGCACAGCCATTCAGAACAAACAAGGTTCATTATGAAGACAAACATGCAGAGTATGACTGAGTGACAATCTACACAATGGCTAATTTAAACTTCATCGGTCTCCTCCGTTCACCGACCATTTTTCTGACATTGGGAGGAACAGCTAAGGATGCCTTACATCTCTTTGGCCACTTTTATTTTTGATAAACCCTGGGGCTGCCTCTGTTAAGGTGAAAGAATACACTAAGCAGTCTGTTCAGTCTGTCGAAACCTCCTATATGGTCTCTGTCTTCTAACAGGCAACCTTAAATGAATCTTCTCTCAAGGAGTGGAATAGGTAGGAAAACTGGTTTAGCAAAAAGACATACACAGTTCGCTTAAACAGTTCAACTTTAAGGCACGTCTGCATGCATTCCTACTGCCTGTGACAATAGTAACACTTCCTTTCAGCCTAATAGGTCCTGAGCCCCATCCTTTGTCTGCTGATTAACTGCTCTATTCATTGACCAGACCACTAATTGCATGCTCCTTATAGTTACCCTACATTACTGTAAGAATTAATGAGACACAATTACAGCTCCCAGAAATCTCAGGCCTAGCCAACTGCAAAGCACTCCAACTGAATAAGAACTCCCCAAGAATAAAGAGAAAAATTCAGCCCATTGTTCACAGGAAGCAGAATGTTTTTTGTTAAAAAATTGTATTTATTTGAAGCTGTTTCAAAATTAGGCCCGGGAAAAAAAAAAAAAAAAAAAGGAGAGAATAGAGAAAGAACTTGGGAACCAGCATTCACTGAGAAATCACAGTGGATGCAAAGAGACGCACAGACAGTTCAGATATGAGGAGAAAAAACATAAGGGATGGACTGCATGAAAAATTAGTGCTATGAATAATACAAACATCTATAATCAATCAGCTGTTTAAACAGAGCGTGTCCCACTGTATGAGTATTACCACTAATGCAATCTTATATTTGACTAATATAGCTTCAATCTTGAACAATTTAAAATAAGCATATGGCATGCTTCTGCACTCATGTCTCTACTATGAGATGGAGGAAGAGGAATTTAATTTCCCACTCCCAGAATTTAATATGCATTAGCAGTCAGTGTCATTAGCCATGAAAGTCAAAAGGAAGGACAGAAAATGAGTTTTCAGAAAATCAGCCATATTGAAAACTGCACTCACATTTAATCTGTGTAATCAACAGCCACAGCTATTCAAAGTCTTACTGACTACAATCACTACCTATTAGCCTGTAAGTAGTTCAAAAGCTGTTATTCTTACTTGAACAGTTTTCCAATACACAAGAGACAGCATTAAGTTAATGAAGTTAATATGCAAAGTCAATATTCTTTGTTATGAAGTTGTCTTCTTCCATTGGTTCATCTTCAACATATTTTCACTATATAAATTTGATTTAAATTATATGTATAGTTTGACAAAGCCACTGGTACTTAAAATAGAGCTTGAAATGCAGCACTATACTTTATAGTCCTGGTAACCATTTTCCAGGGTACAATTTATAGCAGCCACTGAGACCCCAAACTAAGAATGTCATAGACTGGCACTGCTACATTCCAGAATCAACATCTTTGGACAGAGACAACATTTTTTGTATGACTCTACAGGGATTCTCAATAATTGCACCTAACTGCGGTAATAGTTTAAATTCATGGAAAATGGATGTTCTTCTGATACTATCGCTCACTGATATCACAGCAGAACGCTTTCCTGCATGAAGCAGTTACCACCATGTGGTGCTGAATCCCAAGCAGGAAACAAGGCACGAATATGGATCAGAGACCTTTGTGTTCAGTGTATAATAAGTCCAATATCCCTGTCATAGAACAGCAATCATTAACTCAGGGATCTTTTGTTAAATGGCCCCTGTGGCTCGACTAGTAACAGCAGGGATTGAATTTGCAATTTCTGTATCTCAAAATATCCCCCTTTTATGATTATGATCGCATCCAATGCCTTAGTTATATCTTTACTTACCATCCTCAAGACTAGATTCATATGTCAGGAAGACTGCAAGCCTACAAATTCATGCATTTCCAAAGTCTCTAGGACTTGAAGTGAAAATACTGATTTCTATTAACCTTGGCTGATTAATCAACCGCAGTGCAATGACAGAGCTTACATACACAGCTTTGGCTCTGGCAGTATTATTTGAAATGGGCTTTCCGCATCTCTTGAAAAAACCTTTGAGGAAAAAGGAAACCTTAAATCATATAAAACATCACCTAGCTCATTCAAGCTATTCCTGTTTCAAGCCCCAAAATAGAATAAGTCCAAATTCCTGCAGTGTGATGTGAAATTATTTCTGCTAGTGCAAATAATGTATTCTAGTATCTTGTCCAGCTTTCATTTCTGATGTTATGAAATAACTTGAACAAATAGAAAATATGCATACGCTTGAGGCTATCTGTAATTTCTAGTTAGGGTCTCTCTCTCTCTGCGTAAGAGAAACAGGAGTCCTTCCTGCAGCCAAATACTAACAGCCCACTCTTTAGGTCATCACTTCCAAAATAAGGTATAACGTCTAAATGAAAGATAATTAGAGAGGCATGCACAACCTGCATCTTAAGAGACAAAGGAGGGTTTCAAGTCATAATCTGAGTTCACTCTCACCATTTCTACTCTCCTATTTCACTACCAGGTTCTTTAGAACTATTTGTGATTTATGGTGCTGCACATAGGATCAGCAAAGGACAATCCTGATCCATCAAGTGCTTCCACATGCTTATTTTTACTGGAAATGATTCACCCAAGGAAGCTTCCACTTTTGTACTTCTCATTCTTTAGTTTGTGTGTTGCACATCACAAGCTTCACTGCTAGTGAGTTTTCCTTCCTTCCTTCCCTCCTTCCCTCCTTCCCTCCTTCCTTCCTTCCTTCCTTCCTTCNCCTTTTCATTGTCATATCTGCATCCAGCCTCCTTTCTTGCTGCAAGTAGTTCAGTTAAACAATGGTTATGCCTATACTGTCTCTTAAGCATGGTCCCGAAACTATCTTCAAGACTAGAACCACCAACAGGACAGGCGCTAAATATGAAAATTCATGCATTACCAGGCATTATTAATGCAACTTGCAGCTGTAAGACAACCCTGCAGACAGAAGATGAACAGGAGACAGAGATCACATACTATTCTTAGAGTTGTTCTAGAGGTCGTTCTTCAGAGCAACATAAGCATAGGCTACAATATATCATCTCTGTGTGCAGCAATAAACTTGCATATGAGTCCCTATAGGATGAGGCCTACAGTTGATTTACACTAGAAAGGTTAACATAGAAATTATACTAACAAGACTCCTCTTCCCAAGCAACTTAGACCTATCCCTCACGAGAAGTAAAATGTACAGGTAAAAGAACTTCTTACACAGCTTCTGCACTGGGTTTTTTGCTGGCATAGCTATGTCAGCAAAAAATTCATATCCCTCCCTGACAGGCCTCCTTGCTAACACTTTTAAGTGCAAACCAGGTGTCACTATTTCAGTTCTGACAGAAAAAGAGCTCTACAGTAGTCATGAGCTGAATATGTAGCCTTTCATGACCTGGAAAAGCCCTTGCTTCCAAGAAGGTCAAATCCCATGATCATGTTTTCCACCAGCACAATCTCTTACGAGCACTGGTTAATACAGTACTAATATGGTACTTTATTAACAAATAGAGAGTAGCTGAAAATATTGTAACAGTCGACAAGCCACTTATATTCTGTATTCCCATCTAACCAATGTTTATTTACACTACATTAAAGCCACAAAAAATCCAGGGCGTGGGAGGCACCAACGCTTCTATGTAAAAATGTGCTGTGACTTTTAGATTAGACTAAAAATAATTTTAAATCTATTAATCTCTGGACATTTCAGTTGGTTGCATTTGGCATTCAGAAAGATTTAGATGATTCTAAGGAGAGATTCTATAGATTGAGTTCCCAGATGCATGTGATCATGAAACAAGATGAGCAAGTACAACTTTCATTTTAATCAGCATCATTAGGTAGAAAGATAACAATACTGGTTTGAGAGCAGCTAGATAGCTTTTAAAAACAAGGTTCATAATTAAATACATAGACCTAGCATATGGCATTAGGCAACAATGCCACAGCTGAAGAGAAGACTGGAAGAAGCCATGCTGCCACAGGCAGAGTTGCAGTGTCCCTCAAGGATCACCAATATTGTACCTGCTCCTAACCTAGTTTACCATATTCTCATCATCTCCAGTTCAGTTGCTCTCTGATCCTATGAGTTTATTTATGGAATATGTTTAGGCCTTGCACTGATGTGGCAATAGATAAGGCCCTTTGAAAGCACTCCTCACTGAGGTGGAGTGCAAGGGCTATGATCCACTTGGGGTGTTCCTCAGTACAAGCGATGATGCCCTGTGATAAAAATCAGCATGAATAAAAGGAAGTGTTTATAACTACTTACACATGCAACACTCACGGCCATGGATTAGTGAAGCAGCATGAATCTCTGAGCTACAAGAGTCAATCACATTAATGTCTTTAATTAATTAATTAATATTCCTTTATTGAATATACAGAAAGAAAACAAGTTTCACAAGCAAAAAGCAGTCTGTGATATCTGAGTAGTTAGATCACTACTGCAAACTGTATCCTACTCCTAAAACCTTTTTTTTTCCAGTATTTTAGCATTTTTCATAATCCACTAAGAATACTCATAGTCAGAACTGTGGCGAAACCGGGATTATATGAAAACTGTTCACATACCACTAGCTGAGAAAAACACTGGTATTAGTCCAGAAACCAATTTACTCTCATAAATCAGCTTTATTCTTGCAAACAACACTGAAGGGAAACAATGATGGTTACTCAATGATCCAAAGGTCCCTCCCAACCTGGACGATCCTATGATTCTACAAATTTTGCAATAAGGCAACAGCAACACAGAGCACATGCCCCCTTCCTTCCTCAACTTATTAAGTGCCCTTCCAAAACTCTTTCTTCCATGTGTTTAGCTGCACCATCCAAACAATCCTATGATACTGGACACCAGTCTTTAACAGATCATACTGGACACCAGTCTTTAACAGGGCAATCTCCTCCTTCCTGTGTGGTTGGTGGCCTATGTACCCTCAGCACTGTGTGCTATTAGGCTTTCTCTGTCGACAACGTCCATAAGCCACACAGATAAGACAATGCTGTCATCCCACTCAGTGGATGGAAACCACTCCCTGCATTCTCCTTTGCCTGGTATAACTTTACTCACCTTTTAAATAAGGAGTATGGTACAATACCAACAGTGCTGAAAGAATCAGGAGCTCCTACCTCCACTTGTTCACCCTTTCCCTACTCCTCCCAGGCCTAGAAGCTTTCTCTTTCTTCACCATCCTACCTACAGCAGCTACTGACACTTGTCTAGGTCATCATTTCGGCAGCAGCACAAGCCAACATCTGTAGGTTATTTGCTTTCTTCCAGGCACTTCGTCTACGAGGATGCAGGGTAAGGGATCTCTCTTGTTGACGACCACTGTGGTCCTGAGGAAAACTTGGTTCGTGATCACATGAAAAAAGATGCACTGCGATTGAAGAATGGTAGATTTTTCAGAGCATTCTTTAACACTAGAGTCCTTGTTTACATCTGGTTTCATTCCTTTCCACTTCTGCTACACCTTAAGGAAAATTGTACAGTGGAAGTTAAAAGTCTAGCACGGGAAGAGTCGTGCTTTCATTGTGCACTTCAGTTAGAGATAACCCATGTACTGAACTAAAGAACAGAGAAATCAGATCGTACACAGCCAGAGGAAAGATTGATTTATGCCCTGATTTACTACTACTAGTTTCAGAAGAGCAACTGGCAGAGTCATGTCAGTGACAAAAGCATTAGACTGACATTAGGTTTTGCATTATTTAACTACTTGTGGCACATACCCCTAGCCCTACCCTTTTTGTCAGTCAAACAAAGCAGAATTTGGCTATTATGCAACTTGCATATTTGGCATACATTGGTCGAAAAACATTGAGTGGACAAAATAGTCAAATCCCTGTCAATTTTGAGCCTTGATGACTCCTTCTGCAGCACCTTTACGAGGTAGCTAGCTCTATTAATACCAAAGGTCTTATGTTTCGTACATGCTGATGTGAGATGGAAGCTAGTCACTGGAAATTAAGTGTGCTAGTGCCTTTATTAGGTACACAAAGTGTAAGAGTGGAAAGAGCTGAAAAGGAACAGACAGTCCAAAGGAATACAGGATAAGACTAGGAAGAAACATATCCCAAAACAGAAGCATAATTAAGCATCTAAATTGCCAATTAACAATAAATAGCCAACGAGGAACATGTACGGAAGAATGCAGGGGTGTGTGGAGAATTAAGGAGCTATATTGCAAGTAAGCTTTATTCATGGAGAATTCCAAGGTATTTAGGCTCCTAAATCCTACTTAGGAACTTAAACTCTCACTCAGTTCTACAGGAAATTAGTCAGCTCCACATCTCTTAGGATTTGGGCTCAAGGATCGCTACCATAAGGCATCAGTGTACATGCTTCTCTGGTGCCTGTCTTGCTGTATTAAGCAACTAGAAGAATATTATGAAGAAACTCTTGATGCACCAGTGACTCAGAACAGAACTCGCACTCTACCATAAATACATTTAATGTCCTACACGTAGGACCATTTAACGAGACTCGGTAAAAGCATTAGAAGAGCAATTGTATTGTAGAAATGCAGAGTATGGGGGAAGGGAATTTACAGGCAATTGCTTATCCTGAACCTACCTACAGGTTCAGAAATTTCCTCTGTTAAGCTGCCAGCCTTTCTTCACACACAATTATCATGTACCATTTGTATTACTGTAGCACCTACAAGCTCAGGTCATGGGTAAGTCCTACACAGATGCAAAGAAAAAAGAATATACCTACATATCTGATCAAAGTCATGCAACCCAAAGATTAGCCATAACACATTTTATTTAAATTTTATTGGCTTAGTGTAAATCTAATTACTATCATCCATTGTAGAATTATCATAAAAAATTTCTTCATATTACAGTTGAACAGGCTTAGAAAGGAGAAATATGCATTGAACCACATGGAAGAAGACAGATTGTTACAGTATTACATACACTCTAGGTAGGCAGGAGAAACGCCTTCTTTGCATGCAGTGGGTTTTTTATACAGATAGCTAGATAAAATGTATTCCATGTAAATGACTTATAAAAACTGAAGAAATGGGAACCACTCCAGTAATTACAATCTTTGAGAGCTTTCTGTTATAAACGTGAGAATATGTTTGTATATAGTTTATAACACATATTCCCCAGCAACAATTTACCCTTCCACTCAGAAACCTCGTGTAAAGATACTTCACTCTTACCGCACACAAAACACAAAAAAACTTAGGAGAAAGCAACAAAGGAAATTTGCATCTTTCAGGCAACCTGATACTAATATCTTCACAGGGTAAACTATATTTTAATGAAGATATTCTCAGCAATACATGTGTTTATACTTTTTTTTCTTCGCACTTGGATTTTATTTCATTTATGTCATGATCTACCTTGCAAGTTTAAGAAATGCATCATTTACTCATGACTTCTACTTTCTTTCAGACCTGTTACACAGATGACCAAGTTAAAGAAAAATCACGTGGTTTGTCTGATAACAGTATCAAAACAAACCATATAAATTGTATTTCTGTTAGCGGAAGTCATAATTAAAAAAAACAACAACAACAAACACCAACCCAAAACCAGTGCTTGCTTTTCTTCACCTTTTTCCAGAATAAACTCTCATAATGAAACTTTCCACTTTTCCAAGTAGCTGACTACGTATTCCTGCACAGCGGGAGGTTTTCTCCACAGACATATTGACTTGGACAATAAACAAAGCAGAAATCCCTGACTGGAATTTACAGCTAAATTTAACCATGCATATTGTAAGTAAAATTTGCATATCTGTCTTTCAACATTAAGAAAAAAAAAGTTGAAATTCAACGAATTTGGGCACTGCACTGCTTTGCAAGGAAAAAAAAAAAAAGATATGATATTTAAGTTGTAATTTCCATGCTTACTGAGGCTGTATGTCAAAGAAAATCTCTGCAAAAAAAAACCCTGGTGCTGCCTTGATGAGATCTGAAAGATGACAGCATACTAATAGTAAAGGAGCTTCTCCTTCACAAAGATGGCTTAAACAGTACCTATAAAATACTGCTGAAGGGCCACTGAATTCTAGGAGACATTTCCAGCGTCTCTTATCTGTCTGTCCTTCAACCACAAAATACATGGAAGCAATTAACATGTTTTGAAGAAGTATCACCCACCTTTTCACCTCAGTGTTGACTTTCCCCATGAAACGTTAACAGGTGAGTCAGCACTGACTTCTTACAATTAAAGATGGTGGAAACTTTCACTGATACTATTCATTGATTTTTTGTCACAATACTGAGTCACCACTAACCCTCCAAAGCCATGAGCCAACAGTAGCAAATATTCACCTTCTCTTCTTAGATTTTTGTGTCTCTTTTCTCAGCATCCTGGACACCTGGATGTCTTAGGAATCTGATTTAAAGGATTTAGCATTTCTAAGTTACTTCACCTGGCTCTGCCTGTCCACAAAAATGAGACATTGGGATGCAGTTGTGCCACCATAAAATGTTTTAGATCAGTACAAATAATCCCACACGGAACAGAGGAAGTCATACTACTTTGAGGCACTTTTCCAGTATAAAAGTTGGATGTATTCCAGGGATTATACTGTTGGTTGATTAGGGGTTTTTTTCATTATTATTATTATTATTATTGATTTTTTTGTTTTAAACTGAAGCAGTGAATTTTTACCAGTAAAGCTATCATTAAATTACGAAAATACTCACACTACCACAGTGTGTACTTTACGGCTTTCCATACTTGCACTTGCTCTGGGCAGGATTTCAAGGGCACTTGTAACCTATGCTTAGGTCTTTAGGGTTTGGCTAAGTTTGGATGGAGAAGGAATAAATGGCATTCTGGCAAAAGTGAAGAACTTGGTCATCACTTAAAGACATTACCTACAGTTGACTGTGCAGATAAGTGGCCCACTCTTTCTTTTCTTAGGTTTCAGATGAAACAAACACAACCATTAACGCTGAAACTACAAGATTTGTAACACCCCAGTGAGATGCACAGATCAGCTCACACCTCTCAGAGCACTTCTAGCATGCCCTGTAGACTTGGGCAGCAGATCTCTGAATCACGATCCTGAATTTTTCCTGCAAATATAACTGAATCTTTTTTCTTTTCTAATAAACAAGTGATGATGTGAGAGAAGTGCACTACAACCACCACCTCTAGCATTCAGGCTGTGGCTATAAACAGCTTCATATCATCACAAGGTCTAACTGAAGTTGGTGAGTGTTCTCTGAAGTTGGTGAGTACGCCCTTGTGAGATGCAAGCATTGCACGGTTACATCAGATTTTTTGTAAAATGTTGCGTTCAGATATTGTGTGACAGAGATAGCTGAGGAAATGGAGGAGTAATTTTATTCTGCAAAAGTGCAATGAAAACTAGGTAAATAATCTCAGTGACAGAGAGCATTTACCTGGAAGTCACCAATGAGCTATCTGCATTCTGGTCCAATCATAGCAAACCAAAAAAGGACAAGAAAATATGACTTCCAGTGAGGTAACCACGAGATGCTGAGAGCTCACTGGGATGTGTTCGTGATGTTGAAGTCAATGGGAGTCGAGGCCCACAATTCTCCAAATACAAACTGCTGAGTAGGAAACCAAGCCAGCAGTTAAGCATTTCAGAATCAGGCACTGAAATTAATGAGTTAAAGATTAATTCACTCACAGACTGCATGTACATGGTCACCTCATGGGGCCATCACCAGGAAGACAAGAGATCTTCTTAGAAGAACCAGCTCTACCTGAGGCTAATTAACAGATATGCTGACTGTAAATAAAAGCAGGAGGTGGTAAACAGAAAAGAATAGGAAGTTTGATGGGGCTCCCAACTGATGCTGTGTGTCAATAAACGCCAGTTGAAACTTAGATGCTGCTTTTGTACTCTCTTAATGAAATCATTATTATCCCATTATTCTGTGACACAGTCTAACCTAATCTCCATGCATCATACTAGGGAAGATATTTTTTATCAGTTCTACATTTGTTAATTACAAAACCAAGCATATTGAAGTTACTTTGTTTTACATACAGAATGAAGCAGCTCATTTTAAAGTGCACATTATGATACTCAGCTTTACTACCTACAAAATCAACAACTATTTCTTATATCCTAATACAAATTAGCGACCCTTGTTAAAATACTGTTTGTTTCAAAAACACCAGTGAGATAGCACAAACAGCTGTATAAAATAGACAGAGACTGATATACACCATGGTAATTAGGCTTTCCAAGCACAGAAACACTTTTTCAATTTACCCTCATCAAGTCCTAAATCTGGAGAAGATAAATCTCTTAACTCTCTGGGTTTTGGCATGAGATTCTTTATATGTATTTTACCGTAGCGTTTTCCATCACTGACTCTTTCACAAATTTTCTGCCAATAAAGGGTTACCTGTAAGAAAAACAGTTTGATAGTACTGAACATTGAAAAGATGGTGATGTTCTTTGTCCATTCTCTGCACCACACCCCCAAAAGTTAACTCACACTGCAAGCTGGATTTTGTTTGCTGTCCCCTAATCCCCTCTCTCATTTAAAGACCTGATTTGACAAACCTTTTCTCAAGCAAGCAGACACTTTAAAGTAACCAGGATCACTGACATAAGGATAGACTATTTAGCATGAGAAAGTTTTGCAGGATGTAATCTTCTCTTTTTCCTGAAGTTTAAGTAGTTACTACCTACTACTTAAACGAAAGAATTTTAATAGTCTCAGTCCAATTACTTGTGAACACATGTTTATTTCGCACCCAATTACTTCCCACAATTCTTCCAATTTCAAAAGACTGGACAGATTTGGCAACTCTACTTGCTTCTCACTTCGTGACACTATCATTAAGATTCAGATTAAGGCATACAAATGATGTGCGAGAGGTTGTTCCTGACAGACTTTAGAGACAGAATTACAATCTCTCCTTTCACTTCACAAAATTTCTATGTTAATTTTAAAAGAATTTACAAATTTTCACTGCATTTTTAGGAAAACAGGGACATAATTTTTTTTTTGCTACTTTTTCCAGATTATGAATTCTAATGCAGTAAAATTTCTTCCTCATACAATAATTACTTGAAGTAAAGCTAATTGACCGTGTAGCACTATGTTTCAAAAAGTAGCTGGATTCCACACATGAACAGCTGGAAAGTGCTATCATAGGAGCTTACTCTTATACTTCAATATTGTGCGTTCCTTTCTCCATCCTCTTTCCCGCCATAACTTTGGTACCAGAATGATGAATCTCTTTCTCAACAATACTCAAACTATTTCTTCCTTTCAAATGTTGTCTGGCTTTTATCTTTTCTTGCAAATATTTATTTAAAATAATCCGAAAATAATAACAGGGAAGAGGGAAATTACTGGTCATCTACTGACAATGTACTATAATCAAATTCTGCTGACAGAAATTTGAAGGGAAAATATATACCTTGTCAGGAAAAGAAATAAAAGAGACTAAAAAAGCATAGTATTGCCTAGCAGTCATGAAGTGATCTAAATTGCCATGAAAACAAAGTTAAAAATATCTGGAAAGGTATTTCTGTAAGAGTGCTAAGATGCAAAACAAGCAATAAAGAATAACAATCAACTTTTGGTTAAGAAACACCACATGTTGCCAGTTGCTGATAGATTCTGGCTACAAACCGCATTCCAACACTGAACTAATGACAGAACATAACACATACTAAAACCAATGTAGGTCATATTAACAATTTTCCTCCCTGAATTTCAATATTCGCTTTGTTTTCTCTTCTTGTCTTAATACAAAGTCCAGTGAACTCTGCAGGAGTCTTACACTAATGTTCTACCCACCAACTTTGGAAAAACACCCAAAAAGTCTCACAGCTGTACTTAAGACACAGTTGTAGCAAATTCTTACTGCTACAAGAAGAAATGAGCGAGAACTGGAAGCTGCGAAAGCAAATCATCAGAAAGCTTGAGACTCCAGAATCACAACCTATTCAGATGAAATTCTCTGTTCCTATGCTCATATCTTTTGTGATCGGCTTACACTTTTCTTGGAGGAAGGAGTTTCATTTCTGATAAATTTTGCTGAATTCCAGGTTGCCAAAGCCCGCATTTACTCATTTATCAGTGTAATTCTCCTTACCTAAGGATGGCTATGCCAATTGAGATCAAGGGGCTGTTTAGCTCAGTATCCTGCTTCCAAAAGCAGCTACAAGTCAGAGCCAAGAGAAGAGCGCATGAGCAAAGAAATCAAATACCGTATTTTCCCAGAATAACTCCACAGGCTTCAACTATATTCCACTCAGGAATTCCTGAGACTGATGTGATTTATGTTTGGCTTGCCCAATGGGTCTTCTCTTTCAAGCATTTAGCCCATTACCCCTTAAACTCACATATACTGTTTGCACCCACAATATCCCAAAGCAAGGCTACCATGGGCAAAGAACTAAGAACTGTATCACAGTGATGCTATGTTTTGTTCATATTCAGTGTTCAGTGGATACAGCTACTGACATTTGCTTATGAAAACCCAGCCAAAATAAAAAAGTAAGATTGACGCACCCCTTGAAAGAAAATTTGAGTTTGCACATATCGCAGCAAGTTGAGTTCAGTGGGAACTAGCATTCTGAGCACTGCAAAATGCTGCAAGAGCAAGAATTATAACAAGGTTGAATATAGCTGGAAAAGCAGGCAGATGTCATGAGTGAAAAAACAGACACCCTAACAAAAGCCACAAAAAACCTCTGTGAGCCTCCCTCAGTCCAACAACTGAATTTTGATCCAAGGAGGTTAAATATAGGGCTGCTTGAAAATTTTCCACTGTATCTATTTTTGATGGGAAATGAGGCTTTCAGCTAAACACTTTTTGGTTGGATTTTTTTTTTTGGCATGTCTAAGTATGTGCTTCTGCAAATATACTTTTCTTACCAAAAAGCCAAACTTACAAACCAAAATATTTTGATTTAAAACAAAAAATGTTATTAAGAAATGCTAGTGTAGCATCTCATTAAATCTGTGGCTTACCTGCTTTATGTGGCAGATCTCCTCTATCAACTAGACTTACCATTTAAATGACAACTCCGATAATAGATCATGTTGAGGGATTCCCTACTTCCAGCACTCCTTTCAAAGAGGAAAGATGATGGCATAGTGTTGAAGGTGCTAGGCAGCCTGAGCCTTGCAGAACAGGACCAGCAGGTGTCCAGATGATAATGTCAGAGGAGGACTACAGTAACATTTTTCGAATCAAGAAGTTTTAGTTTTCAGATAGTCTTCCAGTCCTCTGAATTCTGTCAAAGCATGTAGGTTTTTTCCTGGAAAATTAAGACAAAAATGAAAAAAAGCTTTGTATTTTTTATCAAAAATTCAATTTCGTGGGTCAAGCAAGGTCTTATTCATTTGCCTGCAGACTCAGACCTAGCATCAGGATCCATCCATACACAAATCAGAAAAATTTTGAACAGCAGTAAAATGTTTCAAATTTTCCATAACAGTCCTGTTAGCAAGACTGTTTAAAAGCCAAGGAGCTAAAACCAAACAAAAACAATAAGGGCTTGTTAGATGGCATAATTTAGTGTATGAGTCCTAAGTTCCAAAAGACCAACCATAACATAAAAAAGCAAAGGATGAAGATAAGATTCAAACAATGGCTACACTTACTAGGTAAGAAATCTGTAATACAAAAAATCTGTATAGCAAAACCAGCAAAGTGGCAAGAAAATGAGATATTCCATTCATTATTCCCTTTCAGGGTTCTCTAATTCTGTGTATTAAACAGAAGGAATAAATTTGATAAGGCTAATGCAATAAAAATTGAGAGTAACAGCTATCCTATTATGGCTGTTATCACCCCTTCTCTTGGAATCCCACAATACACTGGAAGAACTGAAAGCCTCTCATCCAGGATCAGGTCCTGACCAGATCAAGACAGAGAAGCACCCCACTAATACTACCAGGGACAATGTTAGAACTATATTTCTAATATTCACATCTTCCCTTGTGGCTGTTTCCTGCCACACAATTGCATCCCCCCGCCCCAAAGGTAAAATAAAGAAATCAGTCAAGACTGCATCTTTTGTAAGACAGTTGTGAGCCCACAAAAGACAACTGCAAAAAATCTCATACCAGTGCGGTACTATTTTCTTTTCCACAACCACACACACAGAGGACTATTACTGCCATCATTAGCACGAACTAAGAACCAAGAAAATTCAAAGGAACTGGCAGAGGAATATCCTTATTAAAAACTCAGTGGGTAAAACGAAAGGAACGACATTTTGCTATTGCAGTGAAATTCGTCTCAACACTTTGCTTTTCAATCACACCATTCTTTTACTAAGATAAAAATAAAGGTTTTTAAGAGCCAGGTTCTGCTGAGACTAGGCACCTGAGAGTTCCATATAAGCAGTTCCAAACACTGCCTTAATGCCGATTCCCTGCACAGTCAACGTCTTTGACTGTCTAATGTTATAAAGTGAAAAGTGCTAACACGACTTGTCATTCTCAAGGCCAATTTATTCATCAAAATTAGCACAAGCACAAGCCTGCTGTCCTTATTCATATTTGGAATCACCAGCCACTTATGTGTTGTCCCAGCAAAATTAACACAGTGAAGGATTAGTCAGGATCTAGCCCCAGAGATAAAAGATTTGTTTAGAGTCAGTGAAATACAAAGAATAAATATTCAAAATGAGTGACGAAAGATATGTTTGTTATTTCCATTTTAACTCCAGGGCAATGAGTAACTTCAGTAAGAATTTCTCAGTGTGATTTTTATCATTCAATATTTAAAAAATTACTACTGTGCATCCTCCATCAAAAGTTGGGATTGGAAACAGTAAAACTTAAAAAATGTCAATTTCAAACATGTATGCAAACCATTATTCCTTTAAATTATGCTATTATTGAATTATGAGGTGCAAAAAGTGTCAGAATTTATGAACAACTTTGTATTGTTCAAGGATTTAACAATACATGCTCCTCTTCAAATCAGTTATACAAAGCTTCACTTTCTCATTATATCTGGGGTTTATCCTTATCCATGCCTTTCAACGCAAAGTGTCATCTTTTCTTCAGTTCAATTCTTACTCCTAAGTGCAGCGCCTCATTAATTTTTCATTAATTTACAGCACACAAGAGGGCATACATTTAAGCTAATGACTCCATATAGTTTATGCAAAAGTTAGTAAGTCAAAGTGGACCACACTGCCTAATCTTGTCTCCCTATCAACTCTGATAGCCCAGTCTAGCCTATTGCGGATGGGGCATCCTTAGCTCAAAGCCTTTCATATCTACTTCTTTCATGTCTGCTTCCACCAGGCTGGATCAGCTAGCAGAGAGCTGCGCACAGGCTGAGCTAGATTTCTTGCCAGGAGTCCCATGGCTCCTTGCCGTGTGGCAAGTGAGCCGCTCCAACTCCAATTTACAGTATACGAGAGAGAACCTTGCACTCCCCAGCTTCTCTGTTGTGGTTCTCCCTTATATCCTGTCAGCACTGATACTCAGAGTTGGTAAGAGTTACTTATGCTATTACCCTGTCCACTATCACCTAGCCCAAATGTAGATGCCATAAAGTTAACACAGGTCAAGTTAGTATATAAAGCTTCCTTAATTTCACCAGATGATCTGACATCAAAGACCAGATACATTCACGCCATACCTGACCGTAATTTTTATTTGGAAGTTGTTCACCCCAGATGGCTATGGCTCAGTCAGGTAAGCCAGATGGTGGATGTAGGTCTCTTCTCACAAGTAACAAGAGGACAAGAAGAAATTGCCTCAAGTTGCACCAGGGGAGGTTTAGATTGGATATTAGGAAAAAATTCTTCACCAAAAGGGTTATTAAGCTGGAACAGGTTGCCCAGGGAAGTGGTTGAGTCACCATCCCTGGAGGTATTTAAAAGACGTGTAGATGTGGTGCTTAGGGACATGGTTTAGTTGTGGACTTGGCAGTGTTAGGTTAATGGTTGGACTTGATGATCTTAAGGGTGTCTTTCAACCTAAATGATTCTATGATTCTGTGGCAATGCAGTACTAGTGGATATTTACCAGAAGCTTTGGCGGCGTTTATAAACAAGTTGTTAAAACTGAGGTCCTCAAAACTGAAGATCGATGAAATGGGCTTCCCAACCCATGCTGGAAGTAATGATGGTGTGTGTGCCATTTGAGCGTATGCGAGCAACTGACAACAGCTTGATGGAGCATAGAGAGAGAATCACAGACATCACTGCAGAAGTCACTGGAGTGCTAGAGATCTGGACAAGCTTTGACTTTCAGGAGAGGGCAGTGTGTGTGTATACTCTCGTATTACCCCCAGAGACCCACCCTCTCCTTGTCAGCCTGGATCCACAGAACCTGCCTGAGATTCAAGAGTGCATTTACATACTAATGCTCCAGCAGTTGCCACAAAGTAAATGGATGGTTACCTGGGCAATCAGAGGAAGACAAGACTACTCACTACATACATACATATTTAATATGGTTAGCTATTTAATTGCACGATATTTATCTTATTCTCCAAATACGGTGACAATGAATCAATGGATTGTTTAACGCACAACAATTTGTCTCCAAAAGTCACATGATTTATCATGTGTGAAACATCTCACCATGTGGTATTACAATCTGTAGCACGGGTAGATTATAAATAAAGCTTGCTAAATGATGGGCAAAAATTAAAAAGTAATATTACAGAAAATTAACAAGACTGCCCTCAAGAACACTTAATTTTTTTCATAAACCTTATAATCCGTATTTTCTTGCATTTCTTCCTCCTCCATTGTTTCACTAATGAGAAATGAAGCAATATACAATTATGCTGAGTGCACCAATACATTGCAGCCCAGTCATCAACTGCATAGTGTGGGAGATTAAAGTAAACCCTTTGGTACATGTTGATCTTATGTTGCCCTCATGCTAAACTGCTGCTCCCACTAACTTCTTATGCTGATTCTGCTGTTTGTGCTGCTTCTGTAGCGAAGCCTACACATCCAAAGCAGCCTCGGGAAGAAGTCTAATCATTGTCTGCTTCTACATTCAGCAGAAAATCCTCCAGCCACATTCTGGGCCACAACCTGCAGCTTCACCGTTGGAGCAATCCTCAGAACACAGCACTGATCAATCACTTTGTCATCCTCCTTTATAGTAAAGGGACAGCAAAGTACCTTTCCAACAGTTTCTCCTCCTTCTCTGCCACCTGCTTGCTGCACTCCAGAAGTAGCTACTGCAGCAGATTGTATCCAGCCTATTTTCTTTTTACCTAAAGGCTCTCTCATGTCTCACCAACCAACGGTAGCATCATGGTACTGTGTCCATCCACGATCAGATCTGACATCCCTGAAAAGATGTAAACAGAACCTTGTTCTTCTTGTCTACAAAAAGTTCTCACGAATCACAATAAAATACAGCCTGCCTCAGAAGCTGTGTCAATTCTGTTTAATTTTTTTTGTGAAAGGAAAAATATCCATCAAAATATAACATATATACGCACACTTGTACTCTCCCACCCCTGTTCCTTTGCAGGTTTCACAGTGCTGGATTTTTACTCATAGTTTCTGCTTTGCAGACTTGCACAAGTACAAATCAGTGTGTTCCTTCCCATACTTGGACCGCCCATCATGTTGCTCAGTTCTGGACCACATATGGCATGCAGGAGGACAGGCTGGATTGGAAAAAAGTTTCTTTTACCTTTAATTGGTTCCTTTTGCAGAAAAGCTGAACATAGTAAGATGCCACAACTCTACCTTACTCTACTAATCTGCCT
This sequence comes from Burhinus bistriatus, assembly GCA_013397275.1. Taxonomy (NCBI): domain Eukaryota; kingdom Metazoa; phylum Chordata; class Aves; order Charadriiformes; family Burhinidae; genus Burhinus; species Burhinus bistriatus. The sequence continues at coordinate 162,319 of VYXH01001109.1, read as the reverse complement.
GTAATAACATTCTTTCTTCCTGTTCCCATTTACCCTGTCCTCAAAAAGTTCCACAGTTTCTAGTTTCATGGTGTTGTTCAACATACTGGCCATGCAAAATCCCCTATGTCTTGTAGCTAACCAGTATTTGCGTATGCAGACTCTGGATAAAGCTCAGTGGCCTGCTATAGGAAGACCAGCCTAGACAGCCCCTTCCAGGTTTAATCCATGAAATTACTGCCTTCAGTGAAGGCTGTATTCTAACAAGATTATTTAAACAATTTCCATGGACTGAGTTCTTCTTTTCAAACATTTTTATAAAAGCACCGTTCATTGACCTATCCAATGCAGACAATGCCACTCTAAAATTTACTGGAGAATATTAGGTGGGAATTAAAAGGTATTTTTTCACTCTTATAAACTAAACATCTGTACTTTTGAATAAACAAAATACCATTTAAAAACCTGTATTTTATGTGGGGTGTTTTTTCCAAGTTAAAAAAGTAAAAGTCAAAAGCCAATTTACTAATCTCTTAAACTAAAAAGCCCTATAGTTACCATTACCTGGTTTGGTGTGATCCATATAATCCCAAATGCAAAGCCTTAGATGCATACAAAAATTCAGATTATGTTAGAGGGCCCAGTGACAAGCCTAAATGTTTGAATAAAAGTGGCATGAATATCTATGGCAACAAAGACTTGTAGAAGCGTTATCTACTTGTTGGCAATTTTGGGGGTTTGCAAAAGGTTGTGGTACCTATAACATTCTTGCTGGCTTTGTATTCCTCCATGATTTGATGACTGGACATCTGCTTTGAAATCCCTGCACAAAGTGCTCTAAAGTAATCTGTATTGCTATAGCAAAGCTCAGCTTTTCAGAAAAAACAGCTGCTGTATTTTCTGGAATAAACACACAAACCATTTTAAAGACTTGACCCTTGATTCCTTCATCTCAGGACTTCTACTGACTTCAGGGAAGTCTCAGCATATGAGGAACACACAATGGGCTGTGATTCCACAGCCTTGAGCTATCCAGGCTGCTTTTCAGTCACGTAAAGTAAAGCAGCCTCCCCACAGCTGTGCTGTTTATATACCTGAAAGACAATTTCAAAAATTACCATGGTCTTACTAGGGAATTTGGATATGCAATCATTACTAAATTGCCATAAAGTTCCATATTACCAATTTTGTTATTACTGAACAGCTTCAAGACACACTGTATCTTTGTGCTGCATCTCTTTTCACGCTGTAAGAAAACAAGAGCATATGAACGACTGTAAAAATGAAGCCAAGTGTACTGTTGAGAAACTTGGTATTCTCTTATTTCTAGGAGAGTTATAGTGTAATTCTAAACTGTAGCATTCAGCATGTCTCCTGAGTTTCCTTGCTGAAATATTGCAATGGAAATTTTACAGCATCTGTGTTGCTTTTGGAAGCCATCACCTCACATCTGCTGTCTCTGTAGCGCAGAGCTTAAGTTCAGCGTAAAAAGGTACTTTGTAATAGGCAATAGGAATCCTGACAGAGCGGTAATTTACAGACTCACCCAGCTCTCCTGACTAGACTCGCTCGTTTTTACATTCTGTAGAGATTTTTAAATAAGGTACTCTTCAAGCAGCCAACAGCATAACAGTCACTTCTTAAAACGGAGCCTCACACCCAGGTCTAGAAAGAGACTTTTTACACCTCTGTCAGTCACGGAGATCTCAGGCAGATGACAAATTTTTCATTCCATTTTCTTCACTGGGCATTGTTCAATCTCCTAACGCTTTTCAGCAGGGTATTAACTAAATTAGGACTAAAATAACCATCTGCTACTTTTGGAAAAGTTCTGATTTTGACCAGAAATAATAATACATATTTAGTAGTGGGATTTTCCCCCCACCCCAGCCCGAGACGTGGAACACGGAGGAGGACGGCCACGTCCCCCACGCACCCATCTGCCACGTCGGAACGAGAAACCTTCCCGCAGGTGGGCGCCGGGGTCGAGGGAGGGGTTTTGCAAATTACCCGATAAACGTGTTTATTGCCCCATTATTGCCCATTTCCTCCTCACGGGGTAATCCGCGCGCCCATGTAAACCGACCGGCAGGAGTGGAGAGGATCCTGTTAGCACAGCCAACAAACTTGGGATCACTTTTTTTTGTTTTGCCTCACGCGTTTCATTGCCCCTCCACCCCCCGCGACGGGCCGCCTCNCGCGGGCGGGCGGCGGGAGGCACCGCGCCCCGCCTCGGCAGGCAAGGCGCCGGTACCGGCTCCTCTGCCGCGCCGGCGCTGCTCCCTCAGAAGCCGGGTCCGGGCGGGTCACTCGGCCCTCGGAGGCTGCACCCCGTTCCTCGGCGAGTCGCCGCCTCCGCCCCCGGACTGACGCGAAAGCTCGAGGAACGGCGGCCC
>VYXH01001109.1:123907-142892 GCA_013397275.1 Burhinus bistriatus | reverse complement strand
TTTTTTTTTTTTTTTTTTTGTGCTAGAGGTACTGTCCTGAGGAAGAATGAAATGTCAGCTGCCACGTTTAAACCATGCTGGTACTACTTTAAGGATTTTTGGATTTTTGCTGAAGTACAGAGCGCTAATTAAATAGGAATCATGAGACTGTTGTTCTAAGGGGTTGTCAATATTTCTGTCCAGAAGTCATGAAATATGTTGCTCAGACACAGGTAATTTGCAGAAATTATTTCCTATTTATCTGCACATTTCAAAGTCTATTACTATAGACTCTGAAAATTGAGATGGATTTCTTCTAAACTGAAGTAGCTCTGTGTTTCACATAACTCCAGGCAATGAGGTGGATAATTATTACCACCTCTATCTATCTATCTACTTACCTAGCTATCTAGCTATCTACCTATCTTCATTACAGAAAAAAATTTGTGTTTAGATCATTCCTTAATTTAGGGTCATCTTTTGAATTTCATATGGGTCTGTGCTGCATGGAATCAGTCCTGAGTGACTGAAGGAAGACAGGAGTGGGGCTGCAATACAAATTCTGTGGTTTTCCCCAGCCATTCAAAGATCAGGATCCTTTCCAGACTGTGCACCAAGACATATGTGAAAGTCTCTGGTGAACCTGTACAAACAGGTGTCTATCAATTTGGTAAAATATGTTATAAATATTCCATGTGTATGTTTCAGAAAAAGGCTCTTTCTAGAGCCTTGCTGGAGCAAGAAAAAAAAGCCTGGATTTGTTAGCCAATGTTTGCATGAGGCCATCTGCCTACCTTTGAATATCTCCACTAGACCTTCAAGGATACCACAGAGCTTTAGGAAAATGCAGGTGCCAAAAAGAAAGAGCTAATTGCACTGTATATGGTCTGTCAGAAGTAAGAATCACTCACACTGGCTTCTAGAGAAATAAGCAGAAGGAATGGGTGTTTAGGGGGTGTATAATTTCTCAAGACAAGGAAGGCATTGCTTAAGAAGCCTAGTGGGACTCTAAAAGCATCTTATCCTGGTTTCTCTTAAAAAAATTTTGCCGATCTTCAGTACAAGGAAAAGGCAGGAAATCAGAGAGGAAAATTAAAAGAATCATTCTGCTGGGTCAAAATCTTCTGTTTCTTTCCGTTATTGTTATTTCTTTGCGAAAAATAACATGTTCAGTGAAAGAAAATCCCCAACCACACTCTGGTGTGTGGTGCCTAAAGTCTCACAGGCAAAGTAAATGTTACACACCTAAGAAAGCCAGAAGTGAAAGGACGTACTTGTGATTGCTGATCACAAATCCTCCATCTTTCCTGAGGGCACTATATATAAACTTCAGTTTCTAAAGAAAGGCTCAGAATCTGCCGTCACCTTCACTAAGTAAATTGCTCATCAGTGAAAGCTTTTCAAAGCTAATCCACTACTTAACCTAAAGTGTTAGCTGCAGAACCTAAATTAGAGACAGCTCTCTATCTCCTGGCATTTCCACGCTGTGAATGGCACAGGATCATAAAAGAGTCCTTGGAGTCAGCACTGTATGTGTACTCCCATAATTAAATTATAGTTGTGGAGAGGGCCTGGGACATCCTGCCTGTCAACACCAAATGGAAGAAAACGGAAGGGGAAGTGGGAGAAGGCAAAAGCTAGTGAAGCAGATTGTGATTGTAATCTGTCTACATGGATGCTGGATAATTTTAATTGTAGAGATAGAGTTCACACTTTCCGATCAGATTTCTGCCTTGGCAAACTCATTTTTCAGACCTGGCATTGCTGTGCATGACGGGCCAAGGGTTCCTGCTAGGACTTGGAACAGAGACTATCTAATCTGCAGAACATTTTAGCAACTCTATTACAATGTAAGAACACCACATTGTAAAATTACTTCTCTATCAGTTGAACATCAGACTATTAAAAGCAGTACAAAAGACAGAAGAAAGAACAGTCTTTTCAACTACTCTACTTTCCTATTTTTGGAGATGTATTTCTTTATTATCCTAAAATACTACAAGCAGTAATAATTTATCTGTTCTCCATTGTAATAATGACATTAAAATAAAATAATGTGCAATTAATATCCTCTTTAACGATCTCTTCTAGAAAGATAATCACTGCAATAACGATGTATCACATAAGGGCAGATAATTTTAATAACTTGGAAGAATACACTAAGGATCTCCTACATTGTTAACTTCAGATTTAATACTTATTCTGGTCTGAACTGAGAGATTCATGGAGAACAACTGCTGCTAATGGGAAATTATGCATTCCCTAGACACCTGTCTACAGTGCATTTCACAAGAGAGAGTCGCAGCTTTCCATTGTGCTGATGACAGTAAATCAAAGTGACCCAACCTAGAATGTGAGGAAAGAGCAGAAAGTAATTATAACTGATTGAAAGTTGGTGTTTGGTTTCTATTTCGGTATTAAAAAACATACTCCAAACTAAAACAAAACAAAAGACATTGAAAAATTTTGTTTAGAAAAAAGATTTTTAAAATCTATCTTATTTGGTGGTAATTTTTTTTTTTTCTTTAAATCATGGTAATACTGAAGAAACTCCCAGCGATACTTGATTTTGATGCATGGAAAACATGGATATTCCGTGTCTCCAGCAGCCTAGTAGATACTTATTAAGCAAAAGAAGTGCTACGATGCAGTTGAAGATACTAAGAAAACAACATTTTCCAATAAAAATTTTGTTTCCCGTATGAAAACTATTTTGTCACAGATTTCCTGAGCAGTTCCAACTCTTATTTCCAGGGAGCTCAATTTCTTTCTATATAGTCTCATTTTCAGTACCAGACGAGACTGGATGAGCAATGTATGTAGCTTATGTACTGTTCCATAAACCCATCTAAGGGTGCAAGCGATACTCGTGCTGCAGCTATGGCAGCCTTGTCTGCACACAAGACAGAGCTTCCTGAGGGCAGGTTCAGGAGTATTGTGTTTTCAACACATCTTCAGAAATGCTTTTCTGAAGTAGACGGGTTAAGAAAAGATTTAAAGAAATGCAGGCAAACTTAACAAGCAGCTTTTGTAACATTTTCCTGAGAATGAGATATGTTCTGGAAGGACTTAAAAAACCAATTCATAAATTTTAAAGACTAAATCTTTGCTTAAACAGCAGAAAATCTTGTTGTTTCCTTGCTCCACATCTATTACTTTTACTCACTCTTTCTAGGACTTCCAGACATCTTCACAGTACCTTAACATTCAGTGATATTGAATACAAGGAGAAATTAGAGGTGATCCTCTTTGTTCTTTCAAACAGGTCATCTTTCCCGTTTCCTCCTCCCCACCGCAGATGCCCCTGCCAATGATCTCTTCTCATTTGCTTGAGCCGTGGAAGCTCAGAATAGTTCAAACAAATTTGCACATCTTCCCTTGGTCTTCCCTTGCTGGTAGATCCACCCAGTTTGTAAACCCATGTCTTTGTAATTAATAAATATGAGTTGGAAATAGTTGTTAGAAGAGACTCAGAGACATTCCCTTAGGAGCAGGTAGTTGATGCCAGAAGCTTCTATTCACTCCTCAGTGAAAAGCCCATACAAATCCTGCTCTTTTAGTACGCAGTTTTTATAAACACATTAAGAGCTCATTACACTTGCTCTGAATTATGAGTCAAAGGGTCCACAAGTCCTAAAAGCAGCCAGGTCTGCAGCTAAGTGACACAGACCAAAGGCCACAATCTCACAACAAGAAACCGCAAACAGAATAAGGAAGAAATTCAGTAATTTCATTTTCCATTTCAGACACAGACAGGATTTTCTGATTTGAAATAAGACTCCCTAATCATTAAAAGATGTCTAGCTAGAGACACCAAAAAGCAAACTGTGTCCAGCCACAACGCATTTATTATTTATCCAACCCTATTTATATCTCACGCTGAGGGATTTACATGGTAGACTGAATCCACATTTGTTCCTTGCATTCCTTCTCACAGCTGAGAAGATGCAATGAATCATAAAAGGTTTCATTGTTGCAATGTTTTGTCATGGTATGTGTAATCAGCATAGACCTGGTTAAAGAGGCTTTGGAGGATGAGAAGTTTAAATATTTAATGTTTTTCTGCCTATGATAAGTTTAATAATTAATGCAGCTCCTACCCTGGAAATGACAAATCATACAACAAGCACGCATGATAAAAGAAACAAACACAGCTAATAGAGAAGGAAACTTTACTTAGAAGCCAGTAATTAAAAACCTCTGTAGCATACCTTAGGATCCCAAAGTACTTCGCAGGCAGAAGTGAATTCTGCCTCCTGACCCAAAGAGCAGTTCTGTCCATCTGTTGAGCTACTTAATTTTTGAAGGGATGCAGAAGATGAGGATAATTAAGTGCTAGTCTTTACCTTGCGTATGTGAGAAATGATACACAGGCACTATGACCCAAACTGTCTTAAAGACATCTGCACCCGCAGGAGAGAAAAAGAACAATGTGAAAGCTGTTGTCCCTTGATAGTCTGCACAGAGGAGCCAGCCATTAAGTCATTACAGAAACTTGTCATATGGCAGAGTAAGAGCAAGACTGGATCTGTGCCTGTTTACTCCTTTGCATGGACCTAAATGGAGAGGGAGCTACTCCAGCTCCAAGCACCATCTACAAATACCAGCTCTTGCCACCATCTGAATAGTCTGTTTTGTAAGACACTAACACCAGTATTTTTCTCTGCGTACATGCGCCTCCACATCCACTCCCACTGCTGATCTGCAGGTGTATGCAACCTTCAACCCCCACTGACTTGTAGCTAAAAGAAAATGCAGCTCATGCCCTGCTGTGCTTCAGTGCTGGACCACGCTTATGTAAATGCAACAGAATTAACACTGAAGTACAAAGCATGCCAGTAATAAAATCTTCTGTGATTCACTCAATTTAGACACATTTTCAAATGATTAGCATTAAAAGTCTGTCAGACAAATAGGGCCAGCACTTTGATATAGACATTGCCAATAAATCCTTCTCTCAGGGTAGAAACCATTTTCCCTAAGTCCAGGTCTGAGATAATCGCATTGTGGGAGAAATAGGTATATCTAGAAAGTGTCTCATCTTACTTCAGAGATGCCTAAACCAGGTCAGGTAACTCATTCCCCCTACCGAAATCAAGACCCTCGTGTGACTATTTCAGATTGAGACACATAACACCTTGTAGGGATGTCCATAGTACATCCACACTAGTGCACAGTCAGCATGGGCACTGGAGCTCAGTCCTCTGCACTGTCAAGCTGCTGGAGCACTCCCTAACACACTTCTGACCCACACCTCCTAGTCTTCTCCTGAGCAATTCTCCAGCACAGGACCATTCGCAACAGCTGATCTGGATGTAGCCACCCTGTTTTGGAGGCTAATGGAGTTATTCAACCCACATGTGGTCAGACTGTGCCAGTTGACCTCAGGGTCTGAGAAAGGTACTGCCATGGCGTTGCTAACTAGGATAGGTGTAGCCTTCAATCAGTAAGATCCAAGGGGGTTTTTTACACATTAATACTTTGCTACAAAACACGTGTTCTTATTTTATTCATTGTCTACTTTTCTTGCTTGAATATCCTTTCTTAGAGTGGGCTTAGACAATTTAAGGAGGTAAATTAACCTTCAGACAGTAGACAATGTACAACTGTGTTTAAAAGTCACGTCTTTCCTAAGCTAAATCTTTTGCAATAAAACTAGGTTAGGGTAAACAAGTGTTCACACGTACTCCTGGAAAACCAGGTCAGTCACATCAGCAACAGTCCAAAGCTTTTTAAAGTCACTGACACTCAGAAAAACATGAAGATGTTACAGTTTCCAAAGAACAGTTCCCTTAATGTAATAGCCTTAAACTCTTATCCGAGGTTTTTGCTTCCTCTTCAGTGGAGGAACACAGCATAGTAGTGTCTCTGCAGCATAACCTCAGCCAAGGGATCCAGCTGAAAGTACCTGAAACCTCCTCAGTGATGTAATGATGTGACCTGCCAAGGTCATAGGGTCCTGTTCAATCAGGGCTCTATACCCATTCTGACTTTTTAGACCTCAAGCAACTACTACTGCTATAATTTGATTGTACATCAGGGGTTTTTAGCTCAGCTGAAGGGTAGTATCCTAAAAGCTTGCTCTGAACTACAGAGGAAGAAACTCCAAGGTGAGACTTGATCTGAGGTCTCAAGGTCAGGGCAGTATCTTTAATGAAGTCTTGCTGAGGCCCAGGTCTCGCTTGCCTGCATGTAGTTCCTTGGTGGTCACTGGCACACAAGGGTTCTTCAGTGCTATCCTGCTTAGCAGCAAGATCTCCCGATATACAGGGCTTGTTGCTGTTAAGGTTAGTGCTGGCAGTCTGCTGAGAGACCACTTCAGGGTGAAGAACAGCCTCTTCTTCCTCTTCAGAGAGAAGTGAGCAGGAGCCATCACTGGTCTGGCTACTATCTGATACAGGACAGTCCTGATTTTGAGGTGGAGAAGAGCTACCATGCTGTACTGGGGAAAGATTTAAACTGCACTCATTCTCTGCGCGGAGGTTTGCCAGCAGCTTGTTCTTCTGGTTTCTTGCTGTCATTCTCCGAAGAGCACAGACAAGATCAGCAAGGCTAAGCAGAAACGATAGACTGCTGACCCCCCAGATGAAAATCATCATGATGGATTTCTCCGTGGGCCGGGAGATGTAACAGTCAACTGTGCTTGTACAAGGTGAATGGTAGCAGGAAAAGCGCTCAGGAACAAAAAATCCAAAAAGAAAATATTGCACAGCTGCAAAGGCAGCCTCAAGTAGCGTCCTAAAAAAAAGATGAACAGTATATGCCCCAGAAAAATTAAGAACACTTAGGTTGTTTGCACCACAATCTAATCTATTGACAACAGCACTTCTACAGAGCTCCTTCAGGTCCTTGGGGCTTGATAAACCTTTATTCCCTTTGCATCCGTGCATCAAACAGTGCATTCTTACAATGTACATAGCTACCTTGTGCAAAACATAAATGCTGAATGCAGCATAAGGTAGCAGGATAGACACAGTCTGAATGAGCCAGAATCTGAAGTGAGATACGGGAGAGAACAAGTCATAGCAAACGTTGGAGCATCCTGGTTGCAGGGTGTTGCAGACGAAGCGCTCCTGCTCATCTTGGTAGAGCGGATAACCTGCTAACACTACCACTGCCATTCGCAGCAGAATTACTAACATCAGCCAGATCTTTCCTAGAAGAAAAGAAAAGGTAAGAAAAAGAGTCAGAGCACTGAGGAGAAAGGGAAGGCAGATAATGCAGTGATGCACTCTCTATACAAAAGACACTTGAAGAAATAGTCCCTGTAATCAGTCTCCCTTCCTAAAAGCTCCTCTTTGGCTTTGTTTTGACTGGGACTGAAGCTCGTGTGAAAGTGTATTAACTGACACATTCCATAACCTTCACCTAGACTCGACAGTGTAGGAGTTTGGTGTACAATAAGCCATGCCAACTCAAATCTCAGCCTAATGAAAACTCTCCGAACATGTCCAAATGGGATAAAAGAGTTCACAATTGAGTGAATAAGCACATTTCACTTATAGTTCTTTGCTGTTGGTTTCATACCTCTGCACCTGGATTTTGTCCTATTCAGTAATGTAGATCAGCTAACACAGTATGAAACTCTTCTAGATACAATAGTTTGTTCCATGACATAGTATTTGTTCTTGGCCATGAAATCATATGTAAAGTTTACTATAGCCAGCGAAATCTCTCTGTTGTGTCTCGACTGGTATTTACTAGTGAGCTAGTTAATAGGTGTTATTAGCAAACTTATGCAAAATGTTCTACAAATTTGTGTGCGCACATGCGTACCCCGGTCATTTCTCTCTGCTGCTTCTTTGGTTGCCCTGTCTTGATCATGTCTTCCAACCTTCGTTCACCTCGGTGTGCAGCTTCTCTCTCCATTCAGACCAAAACCTCCCTTCTGTCTTGATACCAACACCAAGTGAAGCCCTACAAATTTGGCATTTTCATACATTGCTTACTTCATCTTTCCCCAAATTCTTTCATATGGTTGCTTTAGTCTCATCTTGGTCTCATCTACATTGGTTGGAAAGATCAGGCCTTATCCTGTTACACCAACAGCAGTGAAAAAATCAGGCGTCGGTACCCTGTGCATCGTATCTTTTGAATAAGACTGTATTGTTCATGATAGTTTCTTGGAGGACTTTTGGATGGCATAGGTTTTTACTAAAAGTTTTTTGTAAAGTTACACACACTGCTGTATTACTGACAAAGTTATTTATTTTTTTTTAAAAAAAAAAAAAGAAGAAGAAGAAAAAGAAAAGTAGAAAAAAGAAATTATTTTCCTGGGCAGGATAGGAAGGCCTAAAAATATACTATTATACTGTCAAAAAATCAAAAATATATTCTGGTCAAGCACATGGAAAAACTCAACAACTGACGTTAAGTTTAACACTTGAATTTCTCAAGTTTCCTTTTGAGTCCTCTCACTAGTTCCTTATACGGTTTTGAAAAAGTAATTTAATTTAATAATCCCTGGCCTTAATTTGACATATTTTTAAAATATGCCAAGAAAAGAGAAAAAAACCTCCACACTGAGGGACAAAAAGAAAAAAGAAAAAGAAAAAACCCAACTGAAAAAAACAACCCAAAAAAAAGAAAAGAGTGACAAGGTTCATTCTGTGCTTTGAGGAATGGTTAAGAAACCAGTTGTAACCACAGACAGAAAAACACCAAGACTCAGTGACTAAAGAGAAGCATGTTATATGGAGTCAGTGGTTGAGAAATGCACTGAAAACCTCAAGTCATTAATAGTGATTGCACATCTCACGTGCACACAAAGTTTTAAAGGCAGCCTGTGAAATAGCACCAGTACGCATTCTAAAGGCTTTTTAAAAATCCAGATTCCAAAGCATTTTTTTCCATAAAATATACAGTTATTTACAGGTATTGTCTTTAATAACATTCTTTTTTATTTCCCATAAAGGTATTTCCCTGTAGTTGGTGTGAATTTTAAATACTCAAGTATTTCTGCAAGGTCGTTTGATACTTATCATTGCACTGACCATGCAATTGGAATGCCCCATATAAACCATTGGTGGCTAGTAGACTGATTATGGGCTGGAACAATAAAACTGCAAGTTTTTTCCGAAGTGGAAAAACTTCAGCTGGGAAAAGGTTAAGGATATATAAGCTATATGAGAGATATCAGACAAACCTGCCATTACTGGCACAATAATATATTATCTAACCATAATAAATTGAGGCCTTTCTGTTTTATCTTGAATCACCTGAACTTCAGTGGCGGTTTTGCTGTGTTTTCAGCTTCCTGCTTTTAGGTGTACAGACTGTCCTGTTACTCTCTTCTCGGCATAGCATGGGTCAACAGAAAACACCAGCTGTACAGAATCAGTCATCTTTAGCAAGTGGTATTTCATCCTTAGGTAGCATTTTTTTTCTCTGTGAGGACCTCTAAGTGTTTGAAACGCATTAGTTAATTAAGCTCAAAATACTACATGCTATTTCACTATCAATTTTTAATTAGAACACGTACAATAGGGAGTGCTGCTTAAGAAAAATCAATGGCTCCTTAGGAAGCAGTTTAGTATGACATACATTTTAGAGATAACCCCTCCGCGTATCACCTTCCCTAATGACTCAATCTTGATTAACGTAGTAGAAGCAGCCCCTTCAGCCGCCTCCCTGTGGCTCGGTCGGAGGCTGCCTGCAATGCACAGCACAAACTACAGCAACTGTCCACGACTGGAGGCGGAGGGTCTTTGAAAGGCCCTGGAAAGTTGTTCTCTGCCTCAGCTGCTCAAAGCAGCCCCTGAAAAAGGAGCCGCATCTTATTTAAATAAGACAAATTAAAAAAGAAGCACTCAGGCCACTGTTATCAGAGGAAAAACAAACTGAATTTTGTTGTGGTTTTTTTTTTTTTTAAATGCATGTAAACTTTGTTTGTTTATAAAAATAAAGAATGAAAAACAATGGTAATTAACCACGATGGTAATAAACCACAGAATTCTTCCCTATAAGAGAGGGTGGGGGTTTTTTTCCCCTTCTTTAAACTTTTAAATTAATCACTAAAGGTATTGCATACCTTCTACTGTTCACTTTGAGTTGTATAAATAAGGCATTACTTCTGTGTGTTTTTACCATGACCCCTACAACAGCCGTTAGAGCTGACTGGAAGCTCAGGCACCAAGAAGAGCCAAATTTGAAAACCTTGCCAGAATTTTTTCCATAAAGTTTAGAAAATATCTACCAAAGAGGGAGTAGGAATCTATTTAAAAAGAAAAGAAATACAGTAACCATTCTTATTATATAACTATATAAATAACATCTTCTTACTGTAAGGATCACAGAGGCGTAGCTAAAAATTAAAGTCAATTATCAGTAGGACACTTGGGTGGCTTCAGGATATGGAGCAGCAAAAGAAAGAAGAGAGCTTTTTAAAAGTACTTACCAACAATAGTCACATTATAGTTGAGTGTGACAATCAAAAATCCCAGCGAGTCCCAGTGCTCCATGTTTGAACAGGTTCACAACACTTCCAGCTCCTGATGCCCTGACGATTTTGGCATTTCCACAGGAGATTAGACCTGGACAGGGAAGAAAGAAAAAAAAAAAAAAAATAAAGAAGGGAATTTTTGGTAAGAGTCAAGGATGGAAATGAGAAACCCAGCCACAGCAATGTATTGATGAAGGATTATTTTGATGATTTGAACAAGACTTAGCTTTGGATGTTGGAGCAAATCTTCTTAAGGCTTTAACAGTTTCTCTTGGAAAAGCTCTAGCTCTCAGATCCAATTGCTCCTACCTCTTTTGTGGATCCTCTGTCCAGACAACTGCAAGTAGACAAACAACAACAGGAGTGATCTCTGCCATTGTAGACTATTCTTACCCTCCCGGGGCATACCAGCCTCCTGGCATTGCTGAGATATTTCAGTGGTGAAAGACAGGGAGAGGGGAGAGAGGGAAGAAAAGCATAGTCCGGGAAACAGGCAGCTCTCTGTCTCCCCACAAGAATTGCAGAGGGATTATAGAAAGAAAGAGGATAGAAAAGGACAAGCATCCCGATATTTGAAAGGCACTTTCAGTTTAGCTCATTGGAAGCTATCCTATTGCAATTTCCCAAAGCAATTTTATTTCTAAAACACAGCCTCCCTGACAGGACACCATGGCCCTGTCAATCACAGCTGCACCAAATTTTCTCCTGTGTGCTGAGCCAGGCAGCGGGGCGAGCCTCCCTGCAGGCATGATGAGAAACAGGGGAAGCTCTTGGCGTGGGGGAAGAAAAAAAGAGGAGACTAGTTTTCCAAGATGCCACAAGTCACTTACTTTTAATCTGTATCAGTTCTTTCTGCCTAAACTGCTTGGTACTGTGGACATCACTCAAAAGATCCTAGGGCTGATTACCCAGCAACCTGAAAGCCCAGCAAGCCTCTGCAGCAATGATGGAGCCGGCTGCCTCCTCGGAGCAGGACGTCCCACGGGGTGCATGCTCCTTGACTGCTAGGTGCAGTTGCACAGCATGCCCTTGACACCTGCACTGTACCCCAGGAAAAAAAGCATGGATGGAAAGAAGACTCTCAGTTTTTCTTTCCTCACCCCCACTATACCCGATTCCCTTGGGAAAAATCATCTACTACCACTTTCTACCCACTGTTCAACTACTTACGGGATGTTACTCTGTCCTTTTTAGTCTGTGCTGTAATAGAGACAAACATAATATGGACACTTATTGTCAGGAAATCTTATCAGTAACTAGAAGAACAGCAGAAAAAGGAGTCTGCGTGTGATATAGCAAGGGAGAAAAGCGGTGTCGCGACAACCTGACACCTCACGCTGCCAAGAGCCCGGGCACAGCCTTCTCACTGCAACCCTGCTCACCTGCATCAACCCACAACTCTCTTCCCGAGGGGAACGGAGATGAGTTGGCTCAGACAGGGAGCTGCATGCTGATCCTGCATGAGTTACGGTCAGTGTGACAAGGCTAAGCTTTATGACTTAACATGCCTTACCTGGAAAAAAAGGTAAAACTAATCATTTAATAAAGTAAAATGTAACTGTACAAACACCATTTCTCCCCAGCTGTCTGCTCACAGGATGTGCAATGCCTTGGCAGAACACAATGAGCATCCTTTCTGTAGTAAGCCCCATCCTAAGGAAACCCTAAAGGTGGTATTTGAAAGGATGGCACATAAAAACCCTTTATCCATTAACTGCGTAACAAGATTTTTAGCTGCAGTAGTAAATAGAGGAGTTTTCATTTCAGAATTGTTTTATGTAAAATATTTGCCAAGCAAAAATTTCTTCTGTTACCAAGTCTTACTTATGGTGTGTCATGATGGTTTTAGCTTCATTTCCCCCCCACACACATTTTTTTTCTTCCAGAGATTTGTGTTTATGAGGAGAAGCATGGGAAGGAGGGAAAGCTGGAGGAAGGGAAAAGAGAAAAGATGCAAATGGCCAAGATATAAATTCTGCTGAGATATGAAGGTATCCCTGGTTAAACATCCTTTGTTAAAAATAGAGTCAGGAATGCCAAGATGGTGGCCGGGTATGAATGCTCAGCAGCTGCATCCACACAATAGACTATAAATTGTCTCTGTCAATATTGCCAGTTAAAATATCCTTACTTGTGTAACTGTGACAGATCTCTACCATTTGTGAAATAAGGATAACAGCTCAGGATTTAAACCTCCAAACTGTTGCCTGCAGGACTACGCCAGGCGACAACATCTGATCCCGCAGCAGGACGTGCTGAGGTAGGATGGCCCATTTTCTTCTACAAGCAAGCAAGAAACATTACCCTCCAGACTCAACATGCAGCCTAACTTAGTGCTGGATTTAGGTCAGAAAGCTTAAATTCTATTTTGGCTTTTCCAGACAACTTTAGCTTTTTTATTTTAGCTTTTCCAGACAGCTCTTACCTTACTTTAATCCAGCAGTTCTCCTTTTTGTGATGTACCTTCTTTCCACGTTCAGATTAGACCCAGACCATCTAGCTATCTGGGACCCCTCAGAGCCAACTTGGATTTATTGCACCCAGAGGCTTCTTTTGGCTGTGATTTGGAGCTGTTTGGTCAAAGAAAGGCAGGGAACATAAACATAGCCACTGTCAGGGCACAGCCCTCAGGGGTGCTGCAGTGATAAAAACTGCCTTTGAAGCACCAACGTGTCTGTAGAAGGACAAAAAACCAGGGCACAGGCCTGCTCTGCTCTACAAGTCCCTGCCATCAGCCCAGCTCTGGGCTACGGGCTGTGGTGGTCGTTATAAAGTGTTTGATCTGTGCTAAAACATAGACTGTAGTTTCTTCATCCCTTGACCCAGCACCAACTTTCAGGCCAGGCTTCCCATCTGAAGATATTCCATATCGTATCTGAGGATACTCTGCATACAATTCCCCTCCTTTATCATTTATTTATCTGTAGCTGTTCCCTCTATTTCCTGTTCGTCTGTAAAGACTCTAAGCAAATAGGGAGAGCAATACTACAGACATGGATATAGTAGCAGAGGGACTCCAGCTCCGCGGTGCCACCAGTTGGCATGGCACCATCTTCCACATCAGAAGACAGGCAAGTGGTGCACAGCCCCGTCCCTCCATACGTACTCCAGTACTAGAATCTTACAGAAAAACATTCCCAGGCTGTAATGAAGTTCACTTGTCAAATCTGTGAACTTGTATTGAATTCTAGTTAAATAAGAGAGACAGGTAGAAAACATGGACATGTGTTTGGGTAAAGCTTTGAAATCTAGCAGTATCTCATCTGATTTTCGAAGGGGTCCTAAAAGCCACTGGAAAACTTTCAGAGACCAACAGTGAAACATTAGAAGATGCAATTAAATCTATTTTAAAATCCACAACTGCTGTCCACATTTCTAACCCCTTACCACAGATCCAGGGCTTGATCCTATAAAAATTCACAGATATGACTCCGTCACTGCAAGTGACCCACTGAAACTTTCTGAACTACTGGAACTGCATTTCACTGTGGACCTGTGCCACGTCCCTAGGCTAAGACCCAGGTTACTTGGCACAAAGCCCAGCAAAGACACTTCACCCGGACCTTGGCTCAGAATGACATCCAGAGGTAAGATACAGTTAGCTTGAAGTCACTTCAGAGCTTCCCAATCCAGGAGCAAATCAATCACCTGAAGGGTGCCACAGTCGACATTGCAAGCCAAAAAACCCCAGAAGCTAGAGGCATTCCTCTGGTACAGCAAATCCCAACCACATCTGTCTTACCCACTCAACACCTACACTAATGACGTGGAAGTGCAGTGAAGTGGGGGTTACTACAGGAGATTGCACCCTCCGTAGCACCTGACGATAAAGAAACCTCCCTCTACCAATTTCATTAACATTAAGGCAAAACAAGTGAGCATAATACAGCATAATCCCCTTAATACAGAAGGGGATCTGCCATTTCAGTCCAGGTTCTTTGGCAGATTATTATTTAAGAAAGGAAAACCACAGATGCATATCTAATATTTTCAAGTCTAATTTTAAAACTATTTAGAATTCTTCTAGTTAGCAAAAATGATGTATTTGTGACCAATCTTGCAGTAAATCTAGCTCATCAGAAGGGAATTTGTAAATTCAGGAAAAAAGAAATCTACTCAGAAGGGACAGTAAACATTAAAATTAAGGCAATTAGTCTTGATGGCCTTATTTTTAAAATTGGTAAAATACAGCAGAAGGGTGAGAAGAGGAGAACAAGGTAGCCGTGAAGGACAATAGCAAACAAGTCGTAGGAAAAGCTGCCCAGAACAAATGTTCTTTTTAAGAGACACATAGTGCATATGCGTGCACATAAACATGTCAGACGATCTCCAAAGCAATCCCGGGAAGCGTGTAAAAGCCTGCGATAGCATACACACAGCGAAAGAGCCCGCAGAGCACGGAAAGCCCTTGCTTTACACAGGCACACGCAGCGCTGCACACTTTGCATTCCCTGGGACCTCTGTCCATCTGCCACTGGGATAATCACTGCAGGCAGAATACGCTTAAAAGTAGCCTCTCCCCAAAGCAGCTATCACAGCCATGCAGACATGGAGAAAGCAAGAAAATTATAACTCCAGAATTGGAGTATGGAGCCTATGCACACTGAGGCAGGGGAGAGGTGAATGTTTTCCATCGTGAACTATTCAATGGGGAGCTTAAACAACATGCTCCTACTCCCCGCTGCTCAGCCTCAAACCTGCCGGTCCCCAGAAGTGGCATTATGCAGAAGGTCTTTTAGGAAACTTTCAAAGAACTTGTCCCACTTGCCCTTCCCTTGCTGTCTGCCTTCAACTCCCAGGAAGGTGATAGATACACATGTGCTCAAATATACACAAATGCCTTGTGCACATATCCGTGGAACAGTCCAGAAGGACATTCAGAACAGTGGAGTTCAGCACATTTTAACCGCTTGTATTGATTAGACTTGGTAACTTCCACACTAGCTTGGTCATCTCGGGTACTTCAGCCTGGTGCCTATAGTGTCTCGCATGTGTCTTGTTGTCTCCCTTTCCCACTGCTAATTTAGTAAATCTAAAAAAAGACTACATTTTACTGCATGCTCTTAAGGATTTGGACTATTCTCTTACTTTGCCTCAAACAGATCCCCTTACTATAAGTATTCAAAGGTTCAGAAAGGTCATCTTTCTGAAGGGAACCTGCTCAAATGGAAAAAGCAGCTCTCCTTCAGACTTTGGTTCAGCAACCTCAAAGTTATTCAGCCAAGAACTTTAAACTTTTCAAGACTGATCTGAAGGGAAATTAAGTAATGGGAAGTATATTCTCATTCAGGAGCTCAGGGCCAATTTCTTCAAAAGTATTTAATTTTACTAAGTAGTAAAAGTACAAAGTGAGTCCACGGGATTTTCAAAAGCACATTATTAATATCTGCTTAACTCCCACTGAACTAGGTAGCTGCAGCAGCACATGACATTATTACTGAAATTTGCTCAGCTGTAACTCAAAAAAAATCTAGTATAAGAGAGGTTCCAGCTATTTTATGTTTGTTTTTTTTAATTTTGCACTTAACATTTAACACCAAGTTTTACATTACATTTTTGCACAGTGCAAATGCAGATCTGAAGGTCTGGAAAGTTTTAGGATCCTGTATTTTATGATGAAGCTGGTGAACGCATGTTTCATTGGTGCCCAGCACAGGCCATTACTGAGAGGCTGAGTTCTTCGCTCAAGCAGGTCCAAACCTACCAATGGTCAGGCAGGCAAGAAGTATGGTGTGCTGATACCGTGGAAATTGTTTAAATAAGAAAAATGCCTTAAGTAACTGGGAAATAGATTTCATAATAAATAGAGGATGGCAATAATATCTTTGGCTGACTATGCTTTAAATTTAGTACTATCGTTTCTCAGTATGAACATTGCTAGGTTTGTGGAGAGCAAATAGAACCCTGTTTTCAACATACGCAACAAAAAGGGTGATTGTGTCAGTTCTGGATATCAGTAAATAAATCTGTCATCTCAGATTTAACATACAGGCAGCCACTGTGGAATTAATATAAGAGTTCTTTACACCTTCTTGTATTTCAGGGCTGATCGTTTTAAGAAACAAGACCTATACTGTTATGTCTGTTATTGAACACTGACACTGCTTTTTCTTTCACCAGGGACAAATGATTTGTAATTACATGGTCATTCAAACCAAGCACTGGGCACCATGGAGGAAAGGCTAAACTAACACAAAAATTAAAGAAGGGAGCTGAAAAGAGAAATGTGATATTTTTTCCTCTATTTCACATACTGCTTAAATGTCAGGAATCGGTGCAGGCAGTATGGAGCGTGGATTTCTTCTTGCATGTGAAGAAATGTCATTTTCAAGTTAAATTCATTCCTATGCAGAAGTCAAAAGGTACAATCTTTTAAAGCTCATCTACATCTTGAAAATATGACTTCAAATCCCCAAAAAAGCTGTCCTGTACATAGTAAAATCCTTTATCCAGAAGAGTATTTCTGTCTAAAAATACCGTGTACTTTTATTATACTGATTCACAATAAAGGACTTCAATCTTCAGCTGCGTTTTAAGAATAATGAAGAAAAAAATCTAATATTTTTCATAGCTGCTACTCACAACTTACTAGAGAAAAAAAGAGTAGATTTATTGCATCAATATCAGATGTACAAGTTACGTATGTACATATAGCCATAGGATATCATTTATAGGACAATAGATAAATGAATTTTTGAACCTCATCTTGATTTTACAAGATTTGTTTTGACCCTAATCTGTGACCTAATAGTCTGTTTATTAAAGTGGTCTTGTAAAAAGTACTTTAAACAAACTGTAGCCGGGCCAACTTTCACAGCATTGGGAAAAAATCCAAATTATAATTTCAGGATTTGAATTCTCCCCCCTCCCCCTGCCCCCAAACCTTTGCTTTACAACCCACACCTGCTTTGCTAGTTGCCTACAGTTTCCATGGTTTCTGTTTTGCCTTCTCCCAAAGAGCATTTTTAATAATCGTCATTAATGAACTCAGAACACTGGGCAGCACACAGGGAATTCTGCTGTTAAACTGCAATAGTATTTGTACGTAATGTATTATATCAACCAGGATTCTTTGTTTTAAAGAGAAAAGCATCATAAACTTCAGCTTAATGGCTCAGTCCTTAATAAAATTAATAGCGGTTCAACACCTGACTCTCATTTATGCCACTGAAATTCTTTACCATAACCTCAAAAGGGTATTGTGGATCCTGAAGGATTTATTCTGATGTTTTAGAAAGCAAAAGAAAACAAACGAGAATCACCAAGTGTGGATTTCCCAGCAGGACCCCATCGCCACGGCAGGCTGCAGCTGGGAGCCCACCAGCCCCGCTCACCTCCCCAGGGCCAGCTCCCGGCGTGGTCCAGGGCAGGGAAATCTCACACGGTTCGCACATCATCGGGTGTCGTATTTGGGCCAAAGCAGAGAGCAATAAGGGGGTTCTGCCAGGAAGGTAAACCAGGGCATAAATGGATAAGGAAGCCAATTTAGGTTCTGCTTCAGCTCTGGTTTAGGCAAGGGGAGGTGAAACACAGCCCGTCTCATTCTTGCGTTCAGCCTGCCACGGAGCTGCGGACTGATACACATAACACTTGGCTTTGTACTGATAGCAGCTATTTTAATTGGTAGCACCTATTTAGTTTTTAGCTATCAAAGCTCTTGGGAACACACTGCTGTGGACATCTCCCATTAGCTGATTATTGGAGAGTTGAGTGGAAAAGCAAGGGATTCCTCAGGTACTACATGGTTCATGCTACCGGAGGAGGCCGAGAAACGTCGTAGCTTCTAGAGACACAACCTCGGCTATAATATGCAAGAAAATACACAGCAAATACTTTGAATATGATTCAACAGAATATATTGGTAGCCTTACCCATAAAAGTGTGTAAGAAGTCTTTCTCTACCATCCCTATTAATAATGTGCTTTCTTTCACTTTTAAATGGTAGTTGGACAGTCTATTGTCCATGGAACAGCAGGGACTACTGATTACGCTCCTTTTACTTAACCTGCTTCTTGCACAGCACTTCAGACTTTGTTAGCTGTGCCCAGGACAAATGCGGACTGAACTACCTCATGTTTCTAGGCTTATGCTTCTTAAGCTTTTTTCCAAAGGTAGTTTCCTCCCAGACCTGAGAAACATCTCCAGCCAACCAAGTTTTGCCTCAGCAAAACCTTTCAATTGGGCTGGGTAAGGTGATTTTGCCTACTCCAAGATATCAAAGAGCTTCCACTGAAAATTCTTTTAGTACCAATAATAGAAATGAAATTTCATTACTACGGCAAGGCAAGAACACAGCGTGCAAAGACAAAACAGGACTATTAGCTCAATCTTTCTGCCTCTTCTGCATTATGATAGATACTTCGCCATTTCAATCTGATCTGCAAAATTGCTACCGTTTACTGTGTTCCTGACACACTTAAAAATAGTATCAGTTCTTTTAACTGGCCACAGATATTTATGGATATATTCCCTTGTGAACTGCATTGTGCCTCCTAAATGCTGGTAATATTTCTCTTTCCTTTTTTTTTTTAATCTCGCTTTTTTTTTTTTTTTTTTTTTTTTTTT
>VYXH01001109.1:93744-120758 GCA_013397275.1 Burhinus bistriatus | reverse complement strand
TTTTTTTTTTTTTGGTAAAGTTTACCTCCAAATATTTTTGATGATATTCTAGTACTTGATAAAGTGAGCTAAGCTTTTGCGTACACAGGATGACCTTTTACTTTAAGGCCACAAAAGGACCAGGATGTAATTCTATAAGGAAGGTGACCACCAATTCTTTCCAAACTCTGCTAGACTTTGTCTCAGCACTAAGATACTCCTGCAATTCTAATGCATGATATTCAAGATTATTTGGTGCATGTATTTTGCATGTTGCTTCTGTGCCATTTTACTCAGTACAACCTGGTCTTCCTCCTCCTAGGATTTCTGGCAATACAAGCTGCACGTCCTGTCCAGTTGAACGGAGGCAATTATCCCTCAAACTCCTTGCCCAATAGATTTAACAACATCACGCTACTTAAAGTATCATGATTGCCTTTTGGTACTGACCCCATAGAAGATACAACTAAATTTGCCTGTCTTTGTTTCCTGGTTTATCTTAAAACTATGCACACCTAATTCTGCCCCATAACCCTTCTAGTGCACCAATCCCCATCTTTTTGGCCTTTCCTTTTTCGACAAAAGAACGCTTAGTTTGCCTGAAATACAGGAAAGAGAAGTATGTGGTCCAGGATGATCTGTATGGCTGATATACAAGGCAGCAACTGTATCACAGCTGCCAGTTCCCAAGATACTGTTTCCATGGAGAATAATTTGTACTCACGTCGAAAATAAAGGGGCGTGAAAACTCAGAGGCAGTGAAGCAAGAAAACATAGAGGTAACAGAATTAGCTCTAGACTTAAGTGCGCTGCGGAATCTCTTACGTGAAGAAGGTGTCTCACTCTAACGCCTGGTTTAGTAAAGCACTCCTCACACGAGGAACTCTTCATCTGCCTTCAGAGCATGTGCTTCACTGCCAGTGAATTCAAAGAGGGCAGCAGCGTTAGTTCCAAAGATCTTCTACCTTCAAAGCATTAGTTACCACGGCACCCCAGTCTAACTGCCAGAGATACAAGGAAAAACAACACAAAAAAAAAAAAAAGGTGAAACTAAGTTATGTAAGTACATTGAGTAAGCCAGAAACTGTACAGCTTCACAAATACAATTTGTTACTTTTTTTTTTTGTTATTTGCTGCTCTCAATCTGTAGACACCATTGACATCTTCACAAAAAATACTGTCCAATGCCTTGAGTGAGCTTTACAAACTTAAGAGATTCTGGACAACTCATATGGGAAATGCAGGTATACTGGTGCCACCTATCACCACAGCAAGAAGCTTGCTTAGTGTATCATCACCAAAGAGCATTTCCAGCTAATAACAGTTGAAAGTCTCTGCCGATAATCATAGAATCATAGAATGGTTTGGTTGGAAGGGACCTTAAAGATCATCTACTTCCATCCCCTCTGCCCTGGGCAGCAACACCTTCCACTAGACCAGGTTGCTCAAAGCCCCATCCAACTTGGCCTTGAACACTTCCAGGGATGGGGCATCCACAACTGAATGCTGAAACACATTACACATGGTGTAAAGGGCATGAAAAAACTACTTTTTTTTCCCCCCACATCAAATTGCATCAGACCAATCATTCTAGAAGAAACACAAGAAATACAGTCTATTTGTCCTGCTTTGTCACCTGCCTTTCTTCAATCTGCCATCTGCTTCTTTCATTAACGGGAAGAGCCCGATGATCCAGCCCAGACAACAGAACTAGACCCAAGTGTGGCTTTCTTGGCTAATGGGTTCAGTCATTTTTAAGATGCGGTTCTGGGATTCACCAGTTACTTTTTGCAGATTATCAGAAGAGGACCCAGAAAAGCAGGTTCATACCCACTACGAAACAATCATTTTCAGCATCATAATCTATGTCTGCTATCACTTTTGGTTTCCTTAAGATCAGCAGCTTTTCTTCTAAATCGCTTCATTTTTTAAGGTATTTTCTCCTAGCAGTGGTTGCTACATATCTTCTGTCATTACCTTTAGTCTGTGCAGCTCAAACTCTCATAAGTTCTGTGGTTTCCTCAAGATGTAGTTCAGTTGAAGAGAAATTCAGAAACGGCAGAAAGACACTTACTGCACTTTGGGCGTAGCTACTAACATTTCCATATACATCTAGGTCACATTCACGCAGGTGTTTATATTTAAGTTGTTTACTCAGAACCTGTTAGAGATACTCAGTGGGCACTCCACTGCAGAGACAGGCAGATGTTTCCAACAACTGTTAATTCAAGTAAAAAAAAAATTTAAAATATTCTGATTACAGAAATGTGTTTGAAACAGAAGTGAGGAAAGTGCTAAAAGCGAGGTTGAGTGCATTCCTTATGAAGACCACAGAGAAGCAGAGAGCAATGCAAGTCTGCAGTGGATGCGCAGCACTTCAGTTAAGTAGTTTAAACATGTCATTGGAAAACGCAATGTTCGTTACCAACAAAGGATAACTGTAAATAATTTGTTGCTTCAGCTGTTAAGGCTTTGGTTTTTTTCTCGTTCTGCCCTTTCAATCCTCTATCCCCTCCCACATACTGCTATTTTTATATATAGCCAACACTACCAGATGTCATTTTGTGACACCAATACACCATCACCCTCTTCTGATAAGGTTTTTGCTACTTCTAATCTTTAGGTTATATCTAAGGTTTCTGGCACTAGGAATGTTAGGAAGTAGAGAAAGAGGTGTTAAAAAACAAAATCTGAACTAAGACTCCATAAATGTAAACAGTTGTTCCACCATGTTTTTAGTTTACTTGATAAACTAAGCTAAATAAGCTAAGTGCAACTAAGACATATATGCTGATCTCTCTCTCTAAAAAAAAGATAAGTAAAGATAATTAAAAAAATACAATTATTAAAAAGGATACCATTACCCTAGTATGGGACAGGATTTTGTATGTTTTTAGTAACAGAAAAAGTGTATCATTTGAAAGACTGATGGGGTTTGTGGAAGGTGGAAGAGGTGATTTGACTTTTTTCTTTTTTTTGCACCTTATCACGTGACTCCAGTGTTCTCAGTCCCAAAGAACAGTGTCTGTCAGCATGATATATATCACTGACAAAAAACTAAATATAAACAAAAAAAGAAATATAAGTACATCTGCAGATGGAAAGAGGAATTAGGGAAACACCTCTGGGCTGCAGAGGGATGCATGAATAAAAACCCTTACAAGACGCCTTTTTCAAATATTTATCCAATTACCAATGCATAAATGACCAAACGAATGGCTCACTGGCTCAACATATAGAAATAATTCATTAAGACAATGATGCTTGAAGGGACAGGTTTATTACATCTCCCACACCTTTTCATTTCTGAGCCGGTGACCAAAGCAATAATGAAAACCTTAATCCAGAAAACATTTACAGCAAATTTAGTTTCAGGTTCTGAAATGAAAAACACAATGTATTTGTGCTATTAATTAAAACACTATTAGAGTCTCCTCCCTTCTCACACCCCAGGTGATTCTCTAACCTTGCAATGGCATTTTCCATACAGTAATCCTTAAAAAACTACACTAAACACAACATAATCCTAAATAATATTTCATTTTTAATTACATGGTATAGAATACCTTGCAAACAAAAGACACTCATTAAGATTTACTGACAGGTACTCCATTTTTTGGCAACCCTGGAACAAACCAGAAGAAAAAGCAAAGAATTATTCTATAACCATGAAGAAAAGAAACATTCATCTTAATGCAGAGGATTCATACTGCAAAATTTAAGCTAAAGAAAAAATCCACACTTACAGCAGATTTTTTTTTTTTAATTCTTAGTGCAAGAAACATAACCAAGTTAATCACAGAATCAGTACTAATTAAGAATATGGAAAATTCTCCTATACAGAGGTAGAGTCCAGTGCACAAGGCTAAAACGATATTCAATAGTCTAAACAAGACCGAGCCAGGTTTTACGGAATCCACTTTTTAAAGTATCAGACTGTATGTACATACATACAATAAATAGACTATACAATCTTCAAAGTAGTTTAATAAACTTCACAAAAATTATAGTAGATGCATTGAGATCTTTACATAATCCAAAGTTCATATCTCTATCACGCAGAAATGGATAAAACCAATATTCCTGATATCAAGTTAAATGGAAAATAGTTTAGCAAAGTGTTGATAAATCAAAATATTTTACATATTTTAAAGCCTAAATTTATGCTTATAAAGGATGAATTTCAAATGCTCTGAAAATGTTCCTTTTGATACTATCTTTAAAGAGGTTTCAAATGATATAATTTGCATTTGTATTGTTATAAACACTTTCCTTACATTCTATGTTCAAGGGGAAAACGGACTTGGATACTCACAGTTCTGATGCATTGGCACAACGAGAAGTGATGAGAATTAGATTATTTTAAAGGCCCAAAGGAGATCAGGAGAATTTATGGACAAAGCCTTCACGTCTCAAACTCCACAAGTCACATTAGAAAGTTAACAGAAACCTGTTTGGTATTACTCCTTCAATCCTGTCAGTGCCTCTCCAGCCGGAGGCATCGGATTAGCATTGCACTGGCAGTCAAGTGTGCATCTCTGGGCCCCTCGGTTTGCTACAAGCCCATAGGGCTTAATAAAACAAATACGGACTCTTCATGGTTTACCACAGTAGTGCATAAATCAGGGACGTCTGTTGCCATTCATTTCAGTGATAGTCGCAAAGAAAGGATTTCAGGGAACTGAGAGTTTTCAGCTAAATCTTTATAAACTGTGAAAAAAAAAAAAAGGGGGGGGGGGGGGGGGGGGGGGAATCACCCTGGGGCATTATAAAGCAAATATGCTTACACTGACAAGTTATTTTCTATAAATGGTTCTTACAATTCCAAGGGGGCAACAGCTACACTAAGAGGGAACTAGTAACAACAACGGAAGAGCTTAATAACTTGAGTTGAAAATTATGTTCACGGTTTGGTTACTTAAAATTTCTATAAGCACCTGTGCTGAAAAACACAAGGGTTTGTATTTTAGCTTCAAAATTGAATCCACTTGTGACAAATACCTTGTTAAGATTTCCATTCTGCTCTTCTACAGGCCTTCTCACTGGAACAATTTTTTTTATTATTTTTTATTTTATACAAACAGACTCACTTTGATTTAAAGTAAACATATAAAAATTGAGAATATTGCTTGCAACAATGGACCTGGAGGTGAAGGAATGAACTAGTCAGGCCATACAAACAAACAAACAAAATTTCCCTCAAAATGAATTCTGCTAAACTTCCTAATGGTATGAAAATCTGCAAAAAGGATCACAAGATCTGTTGCAAATTTCAGAGATTTGGCCCAAATCTTATCATCATCATCATCTGGATACTTTAATAACCATATCTTTATATTAAGGAAAAATAAATGATTCCAAAAACTCAGGAAGGCACACGCACCCAAGTATACTATAAATAAAACACATCATGAAATTCCGAAGATCTTCTGATCCCTGTACACACTTTTGGTTCAGCACTATGGTCAAGTTCTCTCTTTTGAAATACAATAAAAGGCATACAAGAAATATAACATATGCATAATAGTTGTGAAGAATAATGCTAATAAGACAGCTTACAGAGAAAAGTGCAGTGAAAAAACCCAACGCTATTTATTCAGGGGCTTGTGCTACCGTAAATACAGACTTCGTATTTGCTGCTCTGTGCAAGGGGAAGAATTTATCCTGGGAAGCAGCAATAAGGAACGCAAAACCCAACAAAAAATAAAAAAAGATACTAAGAGAAACCTTTAGGATGGAACTCTCCCAACTTCATTCCTCTAGTGCACAGTCATCTGACTACATGGTTTGTTTTCATGCTGCCATTTCTCTTCATGAGTACAGTATAGTAGAAAATGTCACAGTTCTTAAATATTTTTCTGCCTCTACTTCAGTTTTTTGTTTCTTCTTCTGAGCACCTGATTTGCTGTTTCCTCATAAAAAGGGTAAAGCTGTTAGCGAAAGTGAGAAAAAAATTGTTGCCCATGTTCTCTCCCGAACACTGATTTCGCCATTTCGCCTTCCACTAGATATTTTACTTGTGTGCTACACAATGGGGAGGCACTGTAAAGGCAGCTTGACAGATTTTAAAATAAAAAAATCAAAAGTCTTTTTTCTTTATCCCCCTGGCCCCAACCCACCCCCCAAAAAATGGATGGATGAAACAGTATGTCCGTAGGAATATTCCAGTCTCCTCTGTTAGGAGATAATAGCAGGGGACCATCTAACCACAGTCAGATTGTCAGCACTGACTGACCGTTTCTTTGCAGCTTTCCTGAAGTCCTTGTATTTATCTTCACACAAGCGGGAAATGGCCTGCAAGACAAAAGAATGAAAAAAACTTCAATTGCATTGACCACAGCTGTACAGGTAAAATAAAGCTGAACGTGGATTTCTACATATAGGCAGAATTACAAAATGTCACTTCATTAAGCAAAACACGTGAAGAGCTTCTCCCCAAATCCTCTTACTCGTTTCATTAATCTTACAAAAAAGAAACACACTGCCATTGCATTGCCCACCACAGCCGCTTTTGAAGGAGTCAGCCAGCATATTCCAAGCCTTTTCCTTACAGGTTAACCATCACAAATCTCATCGAGGTAGCTGACAACGCTTACCCACTGCTATGTTGTAACTCATATGTAGCATTTCATTGGTGAACAACTGTGAAAAACTTAATAAAACAATCACAGAAATTGTAAGTATGTTTGTAGAACTTACAAAGAGGATGGCTCTTATTTTTTTTATTTCCTAAAAAGCCTTCTAGTAATTATATTTTTCTCCACTGATAAATGGTCTGGCAGAATACTCGCCCTGCTTTGCTTACAGAGCTGATGTTTACTTGCCTTTCGTAAGGAGATGGTGATTTCTGTGTGATCAGGCTATCTTATATGGTGCCAGTGGGAAATGTAACTCATATTCAAAATAATTTAATTTGCATTAAAAGTACACAGAAATGTTAAAAACCTTTTGAATAGAGAGAGACAAACATTATTCAAACGTTGACTCCTATTATACTGCACTGCAGTTAATGTTTTATGTTTCTTCCACTGTTTTTAGCCAAGATTAAAAAAAATATTTATTATGGACCTCATATGCACAAATATACTGTGCCCTAAAATAGCATGTCTGTTAGAGTTCCTATGGGTGGGATAGGCTATGGCTGGCATCAGCGCGGACGTTAACTCGGCAATCAAACACGCAGAACTGCAGAGAAAGCTCACTGCAAGGAGTACTCAAGGTCAAATTAGAAAATACGACGAACTAAACGAGCATTTTTGTTTACTCAGGAATGCTTTTAAGTGGTGTCTTAAGATAGGATGTTTAATAAAAAGTGTTATACACACAAAACCAGTACAAGTTTTTGATTATAAAACAAGGCAATACAAATAAACAGCCTGACCCCATTGATCATCATTTTCTCTCTTGATCTTTACTTTTATAGCACAGCAAGTTGTAGCAGTGAAAAGCCCTCCAATTTTAATCGTCCTGCAAAGACCAGAGGCAGGTATGACAGAAGGACACAACTCATGTATCTGAGAGCAAGTTCACCTAACGCTTTGGTCAAGCCAGCCACAAAACACAGTTAAACTAAGAAAAAACCAAAAGCAAAACAACACAAAGCCAACCTCCACCAACAAGAAACCAGTGGCTACTTTTTAGTTGGAAACTGAATTTCCTTTTGTTAAGACCATTCCTGAACACAGTTTTCTTTCTTTGTGCACATGAAGAGAACAACAGAATAAAATAACGCAAATATTCCCATTGCTTTGTAGACTGTAACATAACTCACTTAAAACTGCTTAATAACTTTTTAGTTAATTTAACCAGGAACTCAATGGACTAAGAAAGTTTATGTAATTCAATCGGATTTAAAATCCAACAGATGAAAAGCATTTAATCATGAAATAATGTGTCAAGGCTTGGCAAATAGGTGTACTGAGGTGGAGCTCAGCTTCTTTCAGCTGCCAAATCAGGCTATTATCTTAGGCATCAAACAGCCAGAGAAGGTAATCACTTCAAAATTGCCTGTTTCACAGGAAAATTTCTGTTCTGGCACTTGGTCAGACAAAATGAAATTTTGCTTGGAAGTGGCACTTAATATTTGGCATTTCTAGTCTCTAGTGATTAATCATATGGATAAGAAACACATTGACTGCTGTTTAAAGCAATCCTGTATCTAAAAATGCCTCTTCATTTGCAAATAATTTACAAAATTGGTATTTGGAGCCTAGTTGGCAAGTTAGCTAGTCAACTTCAGTGTAACATATGGGGAAACAAGACAAAGGCAGAAAATTGTAAATATTTATTATTATCCTTCAGTTAAAATAAACCCAAATAGCTTATAAACACCTTTCTGTCATCTGATATTTCTGTTGCTTTTTTTGCTAGAAAAAGAAGCCAATTTTTGACAGTTGCAAGGGACCATTTCTCATGTGAAATCAAAACATTCTTAAAAACAGCAAACACAACTGAGAAATTTTGTTGGACTTGACTGTAACATCTGTAATCAGCTAGAGAAATGCATACATACATATTCTTCCATTAGATATATGCATACAGAACTAGAAGTCAGTTCCTCTGCTGAGTTATATGACCCCAGATGAGGCTTTGCCACTGGTGAAGGGGGCAGGTAAGGAGAAGGGAGGGGGGAGAAAGGCGGTAGTAGTGTTAGCGGTATAAATGTTGGCTGCATGCACATGTTTGTGCAGGGCAGGAAAGCAGCGGGGCTGGCTATGGCTTCACTGCTGGGAATGCACAAAGGCACCCAGCACCCCCAAAAATGGACAAACTAGAGAACTTAGCAGGGACAGACAGCACTAAGTCAGGAAGGGTTATATATAAGGAAAATGTTAAAAAAAAAAAAATATAAAAAAAATCACTAGAACAAGTAGAAATTGTGATGATGGGGGTTCTCCTTATCTTACGGAGAATGAAAAGAAGAGCATTCACATTACTCCTGACAAAAGAGCAGGGGAGTTTTGCTCTCCCTTCGCTTCTTGGCTAAGAGGGTTCTGAACATACAAAACATGCAGGATTGCAATCAGTCACTGTGGCAGCGGGAAGCTGGAGGGATATAAAAACACTTCTGTACTTGTAACTTACATTATTTTCCTCCTCTTTTTTGTCTGTTTGATCTATGGGACTGTACCTCTTTAGGGTCAAGAAAATACAGCACGTAGTTCAAAGGGTTTGAACTATGTGCTCAAGCACTATCCTAACAATAGAAAGCTCAGACAACATACAGTTAGTTAAACTGGGAGTGCAGTAACGAATGCTCTTACAAAATCTAGCTGTGAATCGAGCACAGTGCTAAGATCACAAGCAGAAATAGGGTAGGCGCATTTTGTGGGCTTACCCCAAAGAGCAGAATCTGACTCATATTTAGCTCAGTACACGGGAGAATAACCAGGTGCAAGAGTAGGAAATTACAAAATAGTGGATTAAGGTTGGATATCCAACAACCTTCCTGGCAGAAAAATCTCCCATATTAGAAAACAGCTCTCAGGAGAAGCAAAGGAAGCCTTGACATTTGACATAATTAAAAGGAAAGAGAAAAGACGCTACAACATACGCTGGTTGGAACAAACAGCATTGGCAGGTGGACAGACTTGATGATCTAATGAAAGGTTATTTGCCATTTTTAACTTGCATGATTCCATACGATGGTGGGGGGGGGAAGAGGGGTCATGAAAATGGTTTCTGGCTACTAGGTGGACTGGTATAACAAATTCAGGACAGCTTTAGGCCACAGGTTGATGAAAAGTAAGAAAAAATTACTTTCATTTAGTCATTTAAAAGACAAAGCTGCTTCTTAAATGTCAATTGTAGGAACATTAAATAAGGAAAAACATCCACTGCAGACGCTCCAGAAAGCAATGACATTTTTTAAAAAGTACTATAACATCTTATAACACCTCTAAGCTGATGGATCTTGTCCAGCATTTCCATTTGATGAGGAACACTATTTATCAGCCTTGTCCTTGGTCTTCTTGGTTTTTTTTTGATTTTTTTTCCATCACAGGTATGTCAACCTCATGGTATTTCCAGAAATAGCAATGCAAATTCTGCCATACCAGATCTAATACTCCTGCTTCAGATACATAAAATAGCTTGAAAACGCAAAAGTAGCAAAGATGTGTTATAACTATTTCTCTACTCAAGACCTTTTGTGATCTCAAATGTCAGTAAACAAGTTGCTTTTAAATCCTAGGATTGAGCAAGGTCCTTTCAGTTTCCCAGATGAGGCAAATCCTTCCACTGCATACATACATTCACTATGAGTCTGTTGTCTTTCATCACAGACTGCAGCTTTTCTCTCAGTAACAAAAATATTACAGCCTGTGTGGTACTACATCTACTCCACTTGACAATGCAGGCAACTGTTTTAAAAACAGAGAACTCTGGGCTGAACAGCACGAGAGACCCAGAAAACTGCTGCAAATGCATTTTGATAACTCTTGGCAAGCTAAACGCTTAACTGTGCTCAAGGAACTGGGCTGTAATTTATGCTGTCAACTAGTTTCAAGGGCACACTAATGACAACCAAGTATTGCCAGGGAACAAGGCAGTTCCCATCATGTTCCTTTCCTTCTGGCCACAGAACAGGGGCAAGGAGCTGCTAGACCAAGCTGGTTTCACAGCAGATACTCAAATCCTCTTCCCTGAAGACATCCTCTTTGGCTGGCAGGGTTACTTTACAGGCAACTTCTGCTAGCTGCAGAAAGCATCCCCAACATGGGAAAATTTTTAATAATATGGATTTATTTTTTAAAAAAAATCCATGATTTTTTTTTAAATACGGATTCTTTTCAGTTGGTACAGAAGAACCATCAGTATTCTCTGGGTATTTACAGTCACTTCCTATTTTCTTTTCTTCTAAGGTTTTAGGAGCTATCATTACCATCATTTGCAACCCGCTGCTATACATTGTGTGCAATATAGACCGACAGCGTTAGGAAACATCGTGTACTCAATTCTCTTCAAAAAGTAATTAACTCAATTTTAATATATGCAATGGCACTTTTTATCAAGACCAACCATCTAATAACTTAGTAAACTACCTCTTTTCATTTAAGATTACAATCCCAATGAATTTTCATTTTTTTTTAATTCTCTTCAACAGAAACAAAATCTGATGCAAATTTACATCACACTCCATACACAGAATTAAATTACATTCTTATTGGATCTATCTGTGAAATTTAGAAAGAATATTTAGAAAGAATGAGAAATACAACTTTAGTGAAATCTGCTTGATTCTTTCTCCACCACCTTCTGTTCCCATTACAGTCACAAACAAGTCAATTAAACTTCCCACGCCCCACTGCCCCCCCCCCCAAAACGTGTATAGTACTGCCTGCCTGTTTTACAGGAGCACTAGGAGTTTCAGAACACGCAAAGCTCACCCGAACCCACAGGCAAACAGCCTCCAGTGCGAAGCTGTTATATAATTAAAGACGTGCAATGTTAAAAGCAGTTAGCATTTAATGACAAATTTCAAAATTAGTAACAAAATGTGTACACGCTCAGGCAGTAACGCCCTTATTTGAAAAACTTCCTATCAGAAAGCTCAGGAAAAAAATACTCCGGTCTTGCAAAGTGCCCACCATTGTCAGATGATTTTACATCCCTCCTGTGCCTGTGGGAATTCACAGTGCCCTGCACTTGGCAGGTCCAGACCATCCGACACAGTGCTTTCTGCACATGGTATATTCAGGTCTCATAAGCATTCATGATTTATTCACTGAAGACGTGTGCTCATTTCTGTTTTCCCATTACTGAGAAAAATACCACAGGAGATAACAGACTCGGATCCACGTGAAGTGGAGCAGTAGCAGTTAACAAGCACGTGGAATAGTTATTTTCAGCAATACTTGTTAATATTCTGTCCTTTAGGTGGATAATCATTTTTAAGAAATCAAATGAACACACAAAACCAGACTGTGAACAGAGTCATTATAAAGCTTGTGGGTACTTTCACAATGCCAATTTAGACAACTGGAACTGAAAAAGAAATGGAAAGTAAGACAAGGCATGAAACAAATCGGGCCAAAAAGCTGTCCCCACATCCATGAATTCCTAAAGCACAAGCAAAACAGTTATGGAAATTGGGGCACATGATATTCTAACACCTGATGCAAATATTTGGAAAGAGATGGGAGAAAGGAGAAACAATGCAATAATTCCAAATCCCCCTATATGTTCAACTCTGAGCAATCTAAAAAGAAAGTGTCTTACCTCAAGTTTACATGCCCTGTCCCTGCTGAGGGGTTCCAAAGGAAAACTCAGGTTATTCGCTTCTGCCAGGGAACGCAAATCAAAATAATACTTGGCATAAACACTGGAGGGAACATTAATATTGAACTGCAACAGCTCAAGAAACTGGCGTTCCAGCTCATTCCTGTAGAAAGAAGATAAATACAAAAACACATTTCAGACTGTGCATTCTGACTGTAATTTACTTTAAATTGCAAATGGTACACACTCAAGTTAAATTCTTATCCTTGCCAGACGCAATTATCCTAGCCTAAGGTTTGACCTAGTCTACCAAGTTCTATCGGCATGTGTACACCAACGAGCACTATGAAAGATGCTGCACCTTGCAGCTGCTACTGCGATGCCAATCAAACCCAGACACAAACTTTTGCTAGCAGAAGGGCACCTTTATCAGTTTAGCTAAGACAACCTGGGAAAGAAAAGCTAGCAGGAAAAACATTTTCCTGTAGTTTCTGCTGTACCTCCACTAGGTGGATCTGCACACACAGCTATTCAAACACAAAATGCAGACATGCCCTAAATTTGTCAGTCATCTCTCATAAATGCTGCAAATTACTGGAGAACTTATTTACTCTCTCAGCCTTTCGTAATCAATCATTTAAAACGAGTCATGGACAACCTGAATTTTTCAGCATACTGTTTTATCTTTCTTTATGAACACAATGAAGCAATTTTTCCCTAGGACGTGCAATCAAAATTCACAGTGGTGATCATCTGTTTTTCAGTACCTAAAACAAATGTGTTTGTCAAAATACCTAATAAGAACAGAGGTCCGATTTGAGCTCCCACCCCATGAAAACTTTGGTATACCAATACATTATTACCTACACCAGTACAGTAAAAAGTATGTTAAGAAATAAGCAAATCAACAAAATTAAGGACTGGAAATTTTCATAAATTGCATGGTAACTAGACTTCCTACACCATACTTACGCAGGGACATATGATATATTCAGAACAGCAATTTCAAGAAAAAAAAAACAAAACTGGGTGCTAAAAGCTGCACATGTTTGCTGAGGAGTGTAAGGACCCACAGCTGTGTTACCAGCAGGTATTGACTGACTATCATATTGCATTTAAGTTACATTTTGACCGCACTGTAAGTGTGCAAGGAATGTGCAGGCAGTTGGCAACAGAAGAGGAAGGATCTGAAGATAAAAAGAAAAAGTACTTGTACAGTAGTCTTTCAACACTGAATGATTTTTCTTCTTCTCACTCTTTACTTTTACATCACTTACATCATAACCACTGTCCTTCCTTACCTTCACTCTTTCTCTGCCAAATTTCTATGTTTACATAATTAACATTAAAAGACTATCTAAAAGCTGGATATGGACTCCTTGGCATGAATTCACACTGTTGAAGATTCTAGCTTTTAAAAAATCCAGATTAAAAAAATTACATTTTAAGACGTCTATCAATAAATACAGAGGATTATCTTTAAATGTCCTTTCATACTGCCAAGATTTTAATTTCTGCAAGCTAAGCCTAAAGGTCTATGTTAATGGCTAAATTTGGAAAAACTGGCAGCAGGAATATAAACATCAGGTCAACAAGCACCAAAAACTTTGCCGGAGGATTCACAAGGAGCCCCAAACACAAAGCCCATGAGCCAGATCACCAAGTGCCATATAGAGAGCACAGACTCCCCAAAGGCTTCTGGTTTTGCAGACTGTGAGAATCCGAAAATCTTTAAGAAAAGGTTAAGAAGCGAACATCACTGAGGCTGAGGACTCATCACAGTTTGGCTTAGGGAATGTGCAGTGCAGAAAGAGGGCTGACGCTTGCGTGGGAGCAGGGGTCTGCCACGTGAGGAACGCTGTTATATAGCTCAAGTGCAGCTTCTAACAGTGGCGCCGTCACATGTGTTTGTCAAAAACAATAACCTCCCTTTTTGTTTCCTTTCACACCATCACAGTATGCCTCATCACCTGCCTTCAAAAAAAAGCCCTGAGAATCAGCAATTTCAAAACTCGTATTTATAACCATGCCTGATTAATACTGCCACACGGCACAGTCAAACCTGTCAGTCTGCTTCCAGCTGTTCAGCACTCTACTTCAGCTCATGTCCCAGCTTCAGAAACACTTTAGAAACTCCCAGATTTGCCTTGGAGGAGGAGTGAATGGAGAGAGACCCTTAGTGCCACTAAACACCCAAAAGCATGAGAAAAGGATCAAGGAAAAAAGTCGCTTAGCAAAATCATTCAGGAAACACCCAACAGTCAAGGCAAACTGTTCTGCATGGCATAATATTGCACACATAAATGCGAAGGGCCTGACGTTAGCTTCTTGTCCCCCCGCTTTTATTTTGGAAATGTCATTCTGTCCGGATTATGTCAGAAAAGAAGTATCATCTACCATCCTTCAAGTAGTTTACGTATTTTAAAACAGATACTGAAATGGCATTATGTGGTATTTCCCACTTCTGCTTTGAAAGGAGAGTTTTCCCCCAAACTAATGAAAGTAGCTACAGCATACCACAGCAATGCAAGCTTCGTGTTTTTCACTTTGACTCGGGAAGAAACCCCACCTCATTACAAATTGCTTGTTAATACAAGATTTAGAGATAACTTTTCTAATACTTGAGCAATGACAGCTACTCACAATTTATAAGTCTTATGTAGCCGTGTACAAGTGTGCTTAATTTAAAGCAATCAGCTGACTCCTTACATTCAACCTTTGCCTTACAGATCATTTTTAGACCAGTCATAACTCTGACAAACAGCAAACTATTAACCTAAATTAGGGCTGCTTTAGCAAAGACGCCTGGCCTTTCACTGCTTTGAGATTGCAAACTGAGATTCAAAAAACATTCCGTCTGCATAAACATTTCTTTTCAGCTACTTCCCTCCTTCCCTCTTCCCTCCTCCCAGAGTGCTTATCCACAACAAACTCTCCTCCCTGGCTGCAGTCCTGACTTGAGCGAGTTAAAGCAGAGACAAGCCTCGATACTTCTCATTACAGATACTTACCTCTGCTTAAAAGAGCTCAGAAACACACAGATGCTGTACTAAAACATATTTTTAATCTTTTTATTGTTATTAGTTCTTATAAAAAAGGGTGCACCGGTATATTGGGGGGGTGTGTGTGTATATATATACACACACACACACACACAGAGTGTATATACCAGCATACACTCTCCGAGTGCACGAGCCACAGTGGCCTGCACAGCACCCGTCCCCCCCCGCACCATCCCAGCACCAATTCCAAGTGCAGCCCTTCCAGTGTCGCTCTTGCACCCGCACCAGCGCAGGTAAGGGCAGCTCGGAAAGTGTGCGCGGGACGTGACTCCACCCTGAACGTACAGATGATACGAACCCCAGGCACTTCAGCCAACGTATGTGACACCTGCTAACCAACCAAACAGCAAAAGCACAAGACTATTTAGTGAAGTGAGCATTCGTTTTAGTATTTGTAAACATTAAGATCTTAATTGTATTTACTCTTATTACAGTTCTTTTTATTATTGTTGGAATATACTTTTAATGTGACTTGGGAGTATCCAGCCAGATACCACAACCCTCTATGCTGCTACAATATGCACTTCTTAGGAATGCTATCAGATTTAAAAAAAAAAATGGAAAAAGGCAAATTTCTCTTTGCAAGTTAAAATACTAGATTTTTAACATCTTGGAAATGAACTCAGCAGGATACAGTGGGGAAAAGAAACCAAAACCCAAAAGCACTAATTCTGAATAATGGCAATAAATAAGCAGACGATCATCTAAGAATCATTAGGATCCCAATAAATTTTTTTCCTGCCTTACAAGTTGGCCTACTGTCTGTATGGAGAACTAGCACGACAGTAAGTGTGGCTGAAGTGAATACATGCAGGCTCATTGGATGTGGGGGTTTTTGTCAAGTCATACATTTAAGTACTCTGCAGGTCTGTTTTCATCACCGTGCATGAACATCCAGTGCTAAAATACACTTCCACCAGAAAACAAAAACAATTCATGTCTTCAATGTAAGCAACTGTCAAGGAGATCTCATGCCATCTATCAGAATCCACCATGCTCAGATACAACACACATATACAAACTTTATATAATTTATGAGAGAACTTCCCGACCCCCTCATACACAGATCTTGGCATTCGTTGACAAAAGATAAACATACTGAACTCACATGTCTTCGACCGTGATATCTTTCAGGATCTGGCAGTAATCCACGTTCCACACAGCCTGGTCATCCCAAACTTTAGATGCCAGTAGAATTGCACCCAGTACAATTCGCTTCCAGTTTGCTGGACAAATATCTATCTCTGCATAAGTTAAAAGTCTTTCAAGATATACCTGTGGAAACATATTAAAATCAACACTTAATCTATTTTGCTATTAAGTAGAAGAGAAAAAGAAAACTATTCTCATAAACCCATTCCAGCAATTTTAAAAAGAGTAATCTGCTCTCAAGACGGTTCTTTTATAAAAGCTGTAGGTTTAAACACATACATTTATGCCAAGCTCAAGACTGGATGTGATAAATTCGTATTTTAGTTGGCCTTTGCCTTCTGTTCATATTACCAGAAACAAAACTGTTATTTTTCTATCTGTAACTGTTGCTAATATATTCACATGCTGGAATGAATTCAAATGATAGTTTAAAGAAATTATTAAAATAATAATGTAAATAAATAAAATGCTAAGTACTAGTGAGGAAGGCAAGGGTATGCTACCAATAATAGTTACCAGCTATCATACAAACAACCATGGCATCATGTCACGCTGGGCTCCTCTGGTGAGCCTGCGTGAAGAGGTTCCATAGGCACCTATAGGATGGACAGAGGAACAGCTAGCACAGAAACAGCAAGCTGAACAGGGGGAAAGTATCTGCTAAGAAGGTAATGCATAAGAGTTTCCTCTGGACCGACAAGCTCTGGAGATGAGCAACAGTAATCCTGTTGGACCGACAAGAACTGATAAACTCAGGACGCCACAGTCTGGCCCACTCTGCCCAAGGTCACCAACACAGGCTAGCATCAAGGAGAGCTCGTGTAACGAAGACCTCATCCAAGAGGATGGTGGTTACAAGTATTTACAAAGACTACAGGATTACATACACACATCTGATCAAACAATGGACCATGGAGGGACTTCCTGAACACCTAACAAAAAGCTGCTGGGGGTGGGTGCAGTATGACCCTCTGCTTCTGACCATGGAGCTGGTGCGGCCCCCCCGAATCACAGAATCATAGAATAATTTAGGTTGGAAAAGACCTTTAAGATTATGTAGTCCAACCATTGACCCTACTCTACCAGGTCTGCCACTAAACCATGTCTCCAAGCACCACATCTACACGACTTCTAAACACCTCTAGGGATGGTGACTCAACCACCTCCCTGGGCAGCCTGTTCCAATGTTCGATAACTCTTTCAGTGAAAAATTTTTTCCTAATGTCCAGCCTAAACCTCCCCTGGCGCAACTTGAACCCGTTTCCTCTTGTCCTATCGCTAGTTACTTGGGAGAAGAGACCAGCTCCCATCTCACTACAACCTCCTTTCAGGTAGCTGTAGAGAACAATAAGGTCTCCCCTCAGACTTCTCTTCTCTAGACTACACAATCCTAATTCCCTCAGTCGCTCCCTATAAGACACGTTCTCCAGACCTCTCACCAGCTTTGTTGCCCTTTCTCTGGACACGCTCCAGCACCTCAATGTCCCTCCTATACTGTGGCGCCCAAAACGGAACACAGTACTCAAGCTGCGGCCTCACCAGCGCTGAGTACAGGGGCACGATCACTTCCCTGCTCCTGCTGGCCACACTATTCTTGACACAGGCCAAGATGCCATTGGCCTTCTTGGCTACCTGGGCGCACTGCTGGCTCATGTTCAGCCGGCTGTCCACCAGGACCCCCAGATCCTTTTCTGCCAGGCAGCTTTCCAGCCACTGCTCCCCAAGCCTGCAGCGTTCCCTGGGGTTGTTGTGACCGAAGTGCCGGACCCGGCACTTGGCCTTGTTAAACCTCATGCAGTTGGCTTCAGCTCATCGATCCAGTCTGTCCAGATCTCTCTGCACTGATGCTCCAGCCAGGGAAGTATGGGTGAATACATGAGGGATCCACAGGAGCGAGTAAGTCAACATGTTGTGTGAATGTTTACCTGCTATCAGCAACAGCAGCTCAACTCCATTAACAGTAACAGACCGATAAACAAAATGCGTTCTAAGAAATACTGGTTGTGGGTAATCTCTGTGCCCTCCTACTCTACCCCCTATTAGGGAAAGGGAAACTACAATTATGAAATTACATGTGAGGTGAACAAAACGGAATACTTCTGCAATCCACAACACTTAAACAGTTTATAGACCAGCTGAGAACACAGATAATAAATCTGCAGTTTGACTAAACTAATGCTTATTAACACCGAACCAAATAATAGCCAAAGAATAGTTAATACATCAAAAATTCAATGTAGGATACATGCTGGTAAGGATTTGAGGGGAAGGTGAAAGGGCGAGTGCTGCAGGGAAACTTTAAAACCCAGAACAGCTCACTTGTGATCTTCCATAACATTTTGCACTCATACAAGCACACAGAGTGCCTTCAGTGATTTGTGCTTCTTGAAAGGTCTTGTATTAGT
This sequence comes from Burhinus bistriatus, assembly GCA_013397275.1. Lineage (NCBI taxonomy): Eukaryota > Metazoa > Chordata > Aves > Charadriiformes > Burhinidae > Burhinus > Burhinus bistriatus. The sequence continues at coordinate 101,941 of VYXH01001109.1, read as the reverse complement.
AAAAAATATTATTCAATTAATAATAAAATTATTAATATAGTTTGAAACTCATTTACTTTTATGAGTCCACAGTAACATCAAGGCCCATTACATACTTCATATAGTTTTGTTCATTAATTTTCACAATTATGATATGTACAAGTAATTACAGCTTGGCAACAAAATCATCAAACACAGCAGACAGCTGTTGTATAATTTAGAGTTTTACAGAAAAAAATATAATTTATGAAAAGAAAATATTAAATTATCTGAATACATGTACACAGATATTCAGACCACAACATAAACTGTCTCACACATTCCAGTATAAACGGCATATTGAGCAAGAAAATAATGGGAAAAAATACAAAACACACAATAGTAGACAACTTTGTTCAAAGGGGCCACAACAAAGCGTAAGTTCTTTGCTTCGTATTCTTACTGAAGGAAAGTAAAACTCAAGCTACAATGTCTGTAACGGTCACTAATACCACCATATTACAATGAATTCAGGTGTAAAAAGTATACAATTTTCTCTCCTCAACAGACCACCTCTCCCAAGCAACAGATTTCTCAGCCCACTGTTAGGTTTTTTCAAACAGGTTTCACTGCACTTTTATGGCAATCATTTAAGGAAGATGAGATGCAGTCATTTATTAAGCTAGTCAATTCTGCTCTGATTCGGAAGAAAACTTTTGTTACTGCCTTCACTGGCACCCAGGAACTGACTTTGTTCTGCAGTTTCATTTCTCACCCGTGGAACCACTTGCTGTGCACAAAGGAGCAGAACTTGAAACTGGAAGTGCTTCAACATGACAACACAGACACATTTACTACAACCAACAATTAGTCCCAATATGTTACTCTATAAAAATACAGGTTTGCATTTACTGAAGAGTAACCTATTCTTTGTATCTTGTAATAGATCTTATAATACCCTCTTCACTGCATAGTGATAAAGAGCAATTAGGTGGTTATTTAGGTTGCTAGTACTCTTACAAGAGTCCACATCTACTGACAGAAACTAGCAGGAGATGTTATAAGATACTCTGATGCAAGTACAATATACGTGCAAAATATCATACCTACCTGAAAGGCTGCGTATTTTATAAAAACAGAACACTGCCTGGGATTCTGAAGGACCAGCATTTTGTTTTAAATTTTAAATACCTATTCTTCTACCGATGCTGAAGGAAATATACTTCTGCTCTAACAAAAGAAATATATGGCTGCTAAGAAAACTGAAAACATTCCATTACGATACATGTATGTTTTAAAATAATGTTGAGGTTTTTTTACTCACCAATTTAAAACGTTTTTTTTTAAGATTATCACTGATTTATAGATCACTACTAAAACTCACAAAACATTTAGAAAATATTTATCCCAATTTTTGGTGATATCTGCACCTTCAAACAAATACTAGACTAAACAAGTAACAACAACTAACTAACAAAAAGAGCGTACATACAAAATGGTAGATGCATAGAAATTTTATTTGGAAAAGCATCATCTCATTGATACTACCAAGGTCAAAATAGTTTCAATGAACTATTGAAATTATAGAATACTCAAAAAGTCTGAATAGTTACAGCATATTGGTTATTACAGACTGGTCAAATTAAAAAAAATCGTCTTGGTGAAAGACCTTCGGCATTCTCACTCCCCAAAGGGTTCTCTATTTTTCTTGTGTTAATGAGGAATTAACCTTAATCTTGTTTTAGACACTTAGTTGAACTCTACCTACGTCATTAGGAACAAAAAGACAGGCATAATAAACACTTAAAAATCCGTGTGAAAACAAAGTTAAACACAGTTACAAAGTCAGAATATTTACCGCATGAGACCTCCAGATAAAACTGTGGATTTTTCAGTTTTTTCCTTAAAAAATAAGAAAGGTATAGGTACCAAGATATCTTAAAACTAAAGCCGAATTTTTCAAGAGGCCAGATGCCAGACTCCTGAATAAACCATTTCTTCTTTAGCTGTGATTTGCCCCTGCTTGCCATCCTAACGCTGAAGAAAAACATAACATTATCTTATAATATTGCAAAAACAAAATATCACTAATTGTTCAAAAATGTATTTTCCTTCATAAGGAAAGCAAAGCACTATTTAAGCACAAAGTTACAAATTCCAAATTACGTGTGAAGCCCATTACTAAAAACAGAGTTCTGACTTTTTAGTTAAAAGCATCACTCCGAAAAGATTTTGACGCATAAAATTTGGTATCCCACAGAAAAACAAAGCTCAGTAAAAAGGTGGCACATGGATTTCACCAGAGTCTGCACTACCTGATGGTTCTGTTTAAAAGGCTGCCGTTCGCTTTCCAAGCAGCCTGTGTAAACAAACCCCTTACACACCGTATGACGCAACCAAACTTGTGCCACTTAGCAAGCGAAACCGCTCCTTGAATTATGAACAAACAGCATTCCCTGGAATTGTCCCCAGGAAGCAGAAGACTTCTTTAAAGCAATACACCGTGCTAACGCAGGGAGCTTCAGAAGCAGAAAGCATGCGGAAGCCATAATATCGTGCCACTCTTAAATTAGGAAATGAACTTCATTTGCTTTACATCAGTGCTGAATTTGACCCTATCGGTTAACGCAAACCTCTTAAATTTCAACTTCCCACACGCAGTTTTAGTAGATTTTGAATAAATACTCCACATCTACGACACCTAAAGCATACAAAAATCAGAAAATAGTATCCTTTCCTATGTGCAGCTCTAGCTTAGAAAGAGACAGGAAAAAAAAAAAAAGAAAACCAAGTAGGGATGCTGTTGTGGGCTCAAATTCAAAGGCATTCAAGAGAAGAAAAAGTAAACCGATAAGAACAGTTAAGAATGATAATGCAAGGAAAGACATAAAGGAGAATAATTCATAACAGATGAACTTACACCTTGAGCAGATGAACTTACACCTAAGTAAAAAGGGAGCATAAACTTGCTACTACCTTCCCACCAGCACATACTTGAGAAATCAGCTTTAAAAATTAAATAGGAGCTTGATACGACACTATTCTTATACCTCCTGCATTACTGTATTTGAGCATCTTCCAATAACATGCTGAAGGATATGAATAATTGCTCTTGAGTCCTTGTGATAACTTGGGCTTAACTCCAGATACAGTTTGCTGCAGTGAGACTCTATATCATCTTCCAACAAAACTGAAGATGAGAAATACCTCACCAGGAGAAAGGCCACTCAGTGTGGCTTCTGGCTCCTTTCTTGAAAATGCCTTAAAACAGAGCATTTTGTTTTGTTCGCTTGCTGTGGCCACCTTGACTCAGTCTTGGGTTTTAAGTGTATGCGTTCAAGTAAGAGAAGACAGAAAAAGAACAAGACTTCTTCTTGCAGCAGACATTTGTAAAAGTTTATCGAGGTCCTCAGCTAATGTGGGAATTCACTGTAACGTAGAAATTGTCTCCCAAAGACACGCCTGTGCTGTCACATTAGAGTAGTTGTTCAGCTTTCAGTCATGCCAACTCAGTCACACACACAGTCTCCATTCTAGCTCTCTCTAGCTCTAGTTTGGAGAGAACCAGGTGACTCTGCAGATAGTGAAATTTAGGCAGAGGAAAGGCTGGTACACACTTGAGCTCTCGCCCTACCGACGTAGAGCATCCTCATAACAGCAGCATACACACAGCCAACAACTGAGCTCTGTCTCCTATGCAAACGTGAGAAAATTCATTATTCCTGACAAATGGAGCTGTCGGCCACTGTTTTTATGTCACACCATTTCAATATATTAGGCCCAGGCCATGGTAACAGCCCAAGCACCAAGGTTTTGTCTTTGATGGGACATCAGAGTAAGAAGGAGAGGCAGAGTCTGCCACGTGCTCAGCAGCCTACGCTGCTGAAGGGGGATGCTCCTGGCTGCTGCAGGGATGTGCTGAATCAGTGCAGACTTTTGGAGAAGGGCCAGGCGGCTCTCAGCCCGTTTGAAGAGGAAGGCTGGTGGGTGGTTAGTCACTCAGGTACTCATCGCAAACAAACTCATGGCTGGTGGGAGAACACCACCTGCTTTTGCTGGCAAAAGCAAGTGAGTCTTCCCACATGCAGGCAGGTATGCTCGATCTCATTTGAAAAAAAAAAAAGAAAGAAAGAAAGAAAAAAAAGCATTGAAAATGTTGACCCTGTAATGGTAAATGACATATACGGAAATGCCATTTGTATGTAATTATGTCTATACATTGAATAGTGTCTTAAACACAGGGGTTATTTTCTTCAGTGTGGACTTTGTATCAGACAGACTTGGGATTCTGTGTGTACTATGCACTGCAGTATATTCATGTGTTGTAATGATTTTCACTGGCTTAATTTTCACAGGCAAAACACTTTCCACATTTTCTTTAGGACTAGCTGCTGTCATAGCATAAAGTCATATATTAAAGCTGAATTTTAAAAGCTCACTGTAGAAAAGAATAGTGTAACTCACATCTCAGAATACTGAAAGAGATTTACTTATATGTCAAGAGACAAAAAAATGCAGAAGAAATAATGTGAGAAACACTTTTTTAAATAAAAAAAAAAAACAAAAACCCAAACAACAAAAAAACCAAACCCCAGAAGTCTGAAAACCTCCTCTCCTCTGGATTATTTCGGTAGATCTTCCTTTATAGAACTAGAACTAATAAAAGATAAAATGAACTTTTAGTATCTAGAAGACATAAGTTAAAATAAATGCCATGATTTGCCTCCACCCACTTTTAAGAGCTGTACCCATGCTTAAGAATGCAACTAAAGCTTAAAACAAAGTGAAGCTGTTATACCAATGTTACTTTTCTACAATTTAATTCATTCTTTGAAGTGCCTCTTCTGAAAGTAAGCTTTTGTGGCAAAACTTCTGAGCACTTCTCTACTAAACATTTGAAAGTTGAATTCCAAAAAGACAAAAGATTTATTCTGCCTTAATTCAACACCTAGTTCTCCTCAAACACTTTTAATAGCTTCCAAGAGCCATCTTCATCACACCTTTCATGACCCACTTAGTTCTATGACTGTTTATAGGTTTTTACAGAATGATAACAAGAGTATTTAAATAAAAGATTAGTGTTACCGATGTGACATTAGCAGAAACTCTCAGTGGCTTCAGTCAGACAACATATCATTCTGAATTTCTCCCAGCTTGCAAACAGCACGTATAACTCAGTGTTAATACCAAGAACACTACAATCTTCAAAACCCATTTGTAACGTAAGTCAGTTCCTAGCTGAAATGAAAATGCACCTCTGATCTGGAAAATACCAATGGAATTTGGTCCCTCAATACACCTTCACTTACAAACTCAATACCTCAGAGTTTGGTACCTCCATTATTAGTCTACCGTGTCTGGGAATGAACCACATGGTTTTGTACGACTGTCAGCATACAACTAACAAGCTTTGATGGACAACACTTACCTCTCATCGAAGGCATTTTAATAACTTGAGCACACGTTAGAACACCGCACAGAGTTAAGATTTCAGAAGAGCAATATTGGATTATTATTTTCCATCCCTTCCCAAAGACTTGCACCAAGATTTTGCAATGATTGACCTTTACACTTGGAATATCAGCAAATTATTATTTAATCATAAGTGAAACCAATCAGGTGTTTTGCCTTTATTAAGAATTCATTTATCTGAATTAAAAAGAATTTAATTCTATTAATTAAATAAAAATTACCACTCTGTGGGTATAGATAATCCCAAATTGGCTTTGAGTTCAGTGAACTCTGGAGAGGTTCATTAGCTTAGATGCAGCACCACAGGAATGTAGTTAAATGGCTTCCAAAGCCATTTCAGGTCCAGCAGAGGTACAGAACTGGTTTGTTTCAGCGCGTATCTTGAGCTCATAAACCTGCCAGACCCAAAATGACTCCATGCTGAGAGCCAGTTTGGATGCCTCTGATCTTAACTCCCAGGACTTGGACTTGCAATAGCATGGTGGAGAAGCATTTAGTCATCCATTACAATCACTAGTCCTGGGAGGCTTTTTTTTTAATTAAGACACAGAACTGTCACACGGCACAAAGCTAACCAGATTAGCAACAGCGTCCAAGCTCCAGCAATGCTGCTCCAGCAGGACCACTGCTGAACCAGAACTAAACCCCGGGGTGATTATTTGCAGTTGGGTGAATCCATCCTGGACTTCCCAAGTGCCCAATACAAATCACAGCATCCAGTGTTGTCCCAGTTATCTAGGAGGTCCTGCTCCCCATGATCTGGGATAGCAGAGAGCTGGTTACACAACATCCCAATCAACAGAACATAAATCCGTTTGCAAAAACTGAAAACTAAAGATAGCACTGAAGAGTTCAGTTTTAATTAGTGCGAAACAGCATCTCATTTTTTCCATCTCAGGGGACATTACAGCATACTTTGTATATTATACAATATTCTCAAGTAGAAAGAAAAGTTAAAATACTGGAGGAGGTTTATTTCCTCTTTTTTTTTCCCCCCCCCTTCAGGAGGATATATACCAAATACAAAAGTGTCAAATAATTTCATTTCAATATTTCATAATCTAAAGGAACACTCGAATTTTATTACAATCTTACTATGGGGTTCTTATAGAAGTTTTGTTTCTCTTTGCTACTTCATTTTGGAGTTGTTCAACATTAACCTCCAACACCCCACTGATGCCTCTTATCACACTGGAGTTGCAGTCTAAGCACCCAAAGTACAGTAACTCTTTTTCTTAGGCTACCCTAAAACAACGGAACAGGTTTTTTATGGAGGTTATGAAATTTCCATCCTTGAAGAAATTCAGAACTCAACTGGGCAGGCCCTGATCAGCCTGATCCAGCCGGTTGTGCTTCGAGCAGAGGCCAGACCAGGCGTGACCTCCAGAGGTCCCACCTGTCTGCAGTACTGGAGTTTCCTGTGGTGCAACACGGAGCGGTCACAAGTTGTGCACTGCCTCCAAGGAGGCTGTGTGGGAGTGTGAACACACTAAAGAAACGGGCCAAGGAATGTCACTGACATTACTAGAATAATTCTGAATTTTGAGGCAGCAGCAAGAGCAAAGCATTATCTTTTCTCATGCTCATATTGCTATATGTCAAATTCTATACCTATGTTACCAAAAAAACTCTAGTGGTTCTATTTATTTCTCACTTGGTTTACATTGATAGAAAGGAGATAATGTTTTTGGTATTTTAATTACCATAACTGAGAATCTACAAATGAACACGTATTTGCAAAAACCTTATTCCCTCCCTCTCCCATTTAAACCCCGTATGAACTCACTAGGTAACCCACATTGTAAGTTGCAGGAGCACAGAACAACTAACGAAGCCAGTTTCCATCCCAACACATCACAAAGAAATGCACAGTCTCTTCTCTTTAATGAGAAAACTTCAGTGCACCACAATGCCTTGAAACTGAAAAGATATTTGCACAGAAAAATTTATAATTGGTAGTGGATCCCATATAGCCAAATTACGGCTCTAATCCAATCACTAAATTGCCATATGCTCTGTTCTAAGCAATCAGCCAGTTCCCTACCACGACTCTCCAGAAATAACTGTGCTTTGCAGTTGCCCAGCTGGGCATTTAAAATGTTCCACAAAGGTCTGGTGCCACCCATTTGGTGGAAAAGGACATCACATCATCATGGGCCTTGCACATTCATCTGATTTTTATTTTTGAGACCAAATGTTGAAAAAGACTAACAAACGCAGTCAAAAAACTCCTAAAATTTGAACAACTGGAAAGTACCATGGTAGATATTTGTAGGAAGCACTAATGGGACTCACAGAAAAGTCACACATCTCCAGATTTGCCCCATAATTTACGCACTTTAAGACAAAGATCTATAACAGATATAAAATGCACGCAAACTATTAGGCAACATCACTTTCCAGTCTAAAACTGGGATCAATATTCATTCCTTGCCCACACAGAAGCCTTTAGAGATGCATCAGAAAACAGACACCCATTCACAGAATCACAGAATTTTCAGAGTTGGAAGGGACCTCCAGAGATCATCCAGTCCAACTCCCCTGCTGATGCAGGAATGCCTAGAGCACATTACTCAGGACTGCGTCCAGGTGGGTCTTGAAAATCCCCAGAGAAGGGGACTCCACAGCCTCCCTGGGCAGCCTGTTCCAGTGCTCGGTCACCCTCACCGTAAAGAAGTTTTTTCTTATATTTGAATGGAACTTCCTCTGTTCCAACTTGTGCCTGTTGCCCCTCGTCCTGTCACTGGGAACCACTGAAAAGAGTCTG
>VYXH01001109.1:81360-92480 GCA_013397275.1 Burhinus bistriatus | reverse complement strand
CTTGCTTCTCCAAGAATTGAAAACTCTACCATTTCATGGTCACTCTGCCCAAGACGACCTCCAACCTCTACATCCCCCACAAGACCTTCTCTGTTAACAAACAGCAGGTCCAGTAGGGCGCTTCCCCTACTTGGCTTCTTTGAATGAATGTCCTCTTCTCTTGGGGATTTGGAAAAAAAACCCCAAATCTCCCCCCTGCCAGCTTCAATATTCTCTTTTTATAAAGTGTATATCCCAATGGGCCTCAAGTGAGACTTGACTGAGAGACATACAGGTATTAATTGATAATGATGCATATGTTGTATATTAGACTGCAGTCAAAAGATGAGAATAGTCCTAAAACCAGGGACCACAATCTGAGTCTTCTGCTCCCACCAGTGCCTGAAGCACATGCACAAAGCCCCTGTTCCTCTTGCCCTTCTCTGGAGTGTACCCTGACCCACACCTGGCTGCCAACGGGCTCAGCATCCACAGCACAGGTGGAGAGACCTTCTTTCTGTGCCTGTGAGACCTTCCTCAGATGTGACAAAGTGTTGGGTTTCATCCACCTGCCAGGGAATCCTTGAAGTCCAGGACAAAAGTGGCCACCAACAATATTGGATACACACAGCTGTTCTCATAGACTTCTTACATGAGGTGGAGCGCAGCTTCAATGTTTTGCCTTGCTCACCCAACCACACTCACAATCCCTTATGGTCACTGGATGGAGAGTGAGAGCTTTCAAACCAGGCCACAAACAGTACTTTGCATTGTACTCTGAGGTCTTCAGAGGAACCTGCATCTGCCATTAGCTGCATAAGGATCGGTAGTTATACTGGGCCAGTTGAAACGGACCTCTGCTGCAGATCAAGTGTCTCTATGGTCTCTGATCACTTTATGTTTTTGTTTTCTTTTAAACAAATATCTCATTTTTGATACTTCAACTGAAATATGAAAAAAAGGTATTTTATCAGCATTTAAAAATAAAAATATCCCAGTGAAAGGAAATGAATTAAAAACTTTCTCCTTTCCTCCAAACACATAAAAACCAAAATTCTCCTCAAATATTATAATTTTCACAACACGGTTCAACGTTATTTTCTACCTAGTTGCTGAAAATGTGACTGAAGAGTGCAGTAAGAACTCAGGAACATCTTGCGGGATTCATTAAATCCTTGTCTTTCCTAAGGAGAATTTATTCTTGTGTACTTCAAATTTCAAATTTCTTAATATCAAATCCTCTCAGTCACAGTATGAACTTTGTAACATATTTCAAAAGCACGCTCTCTGAACTTCATTGAAATAATTCCGCTCACGTACTGTACGTATTTACATATCACTGTATCTGATCAGTCCATAGCATCTAGACCAAGCATATTTGCCTATTTGCAAATGCAAAATGTATCCTCTCTGAAACTACAATGGACACTGAAGTATATTAGGAGCCTTAAATTTGGCCTATTTGCACAAAACTCAGAAAGTCATGCCAAGACAAAGCAGAAAACTCGGACTATTCTCCTCTTCAGGTCTACTTAACAGGGTTGTTTTGTTTTTACTGAACAAAAGAACAAAGCATAAATATTTAATTCTCATGACATGCAAACACTGTATTGTTTTCCTGTTGGTATAGATAACACTCCTGCTCGCATTTTTCTTTGTTATCCAATTAATAGATTAACACAAGTACAACTTGTCACCTCTGCACTTGAGGAGATGGTGAAGAGACAGGCATTTCTCAGTTTTAGCAAGAGTGAGAATACTCTGGGTCGAGGGAGAAGCACACGTGCATTATTTTTCTCACAAAGTCAGGTCACAGAGTATAGTTCAGCTGTTCACTGGGACAAAAAACATTATTTGCAAGACTTTAAATCAGCAACACAATTCTTAAAACTTATTTTATTCTTATGGTATTATTTTATAAATAAATAATGTGAATTAGTATTTAATTGTTTCAACCCAAGATTTTAATTTTTCACCTATCAGTATGGGAAATCTCTTGGCAGCTCTGGAGGCTGTGTGAAAATTAAATTTTTTGGTTAATTATAAATTGGGTTTGCTGTAATAGTGGAGGCTTTAATTGAAATATTTTAATTAAGTGCTTGAAGCAACACAATGCTGGCTTTTTGCTGGAGACTAGCTTATCTAACAGTCTGGAGTTTCACATTTACTCAGCTCCTGTGCTGAAGACACAGACTGCTATACAACTGATTGTAACTGCTGCTTCTACCTGGCTAATGGCACGTAAAAAGACAAACAGTGAGTGCATTCAACTGCACACCTTAGACCACGTTAATAATTTGGGTAGTAAAAAGGGGTGGTTAGGACTGTTTAAAAAGAATTAGAGTGAGTGAAAGAAAGATAATAGTTGTAGCATCTTGTTCAAAATGTACTGTGATCTCCACAGATATACCTCCTGCCTTCTGGCAATGCTCCCAAGAGGAACAAGTGGCAGACAGGGCTATCAGATTGCTCTCCAACGGATGGCCAGACTATGGTAAAACATAAGCTCCAGCAGGGAATGCTGCTCTCTTCTTCGCCAGACAGGGTATCAAAATTGAAAGCACTTGGAGGGGTCATAAATAGCTATAGCAACACTATTAAGATTTCAGGAGTGTGGGGAGGGAGGAAGGACTGATTGCTTTTTAACAGATTCATTTCCACATTCAAACATTTCAGAAACAACACGATCTGTCTCTGGGGCCTCTCCTGATGACACTAACAAATAAAGAAATGGGATCTAGAAGTATGGAGGAAACTGAGAACAGCAGCAGCAGAATTTCATACTTGTAAAACACTATTTATCTGAAAACTCTGAAGCCTTCTGGAAAGAGGGGTCAGGCAGGTGCTATTATCCTGAAAACACTGGCAAGAACGGCAGAAGAGTAACGCTAATCATCTGCACCAAATCTATCTGCAAACATCTGCACGGCTGCTTTGAGAACTAGGCTATAAAACAGATCATCTGTGATCGCTGTGTTGGGTAAAAAACCCAAGGCACCTAAGTTTTCAAGCACTAACAACTACGGAAACTGCCTCTGCAATATAATAAATGAGTTAAAAACATTTATACTTCATTGCAGATCACACCAAAAGTGTTACTTGCAGGGAAACCACATGAGAACCAGAAGAGGCAAGGAAGTAGTTACAAATGAAAGATATTGAAATATATGCCTGGGTTAACAGATTTGTGGGGAAGAACTTTCCATGCATTGCAATAACAGGAAGATATTGTTCTTAAAAAAAAGCCCTCTTCCTTTCTACTAAACAGTGCCCTCATTGATCAAATAACCTAAGATCGAACAACAGATAACTACAAGGTTCCACTGTATTTGACAGTAGATTAATTAAATTACACAAGAACATACTGATTCACACAACATATCTTGCCTCCAGCAGAAAACACTTAGGAAGAAAAGGGAGAAGGACAAGTACTTAGCTCAATTATGTAAAAGAGACAGACAAAATGTCATTTCAGAAAACAAGTAATGGCTGGGTCAAGTAACTACGTAGAGTAATACTTCAAAATGTAAGGGTGGAGCACTGCAGGGTGTTTCTTGCCCTATTTCTCTCATATTCCTGTTCTGTACTGGCTAGAACAATTCATTCTGACTGTCTGAAGAAGAAAAGCCTGCCAACTAATCTTAGAAGCCAAAGGAGAGAGATTAACAGAGGAAATGCGTAGGTCTGGACCTCAAAATCCACCTTCCTCAATTTCCCCTTCTTCCATCTAAAGTGCATAACAAAGCTGTTATGAAACCACATGTTGTAGTGGTAAAAAACCCATTTTGTTCTTTTAAATAAAACTCTGAGTCAAGCACATGGCCAAAATCGTGCCTGAAAGCTGAAGAGGCTTGTCAGAGTTGGCAGGATAAAAATTTCAGGAAAATTAAGAAATTCTCAGCTGGTGGACATCACTTTATCTCCTTTAATCCACATTGCTATGCTGACCCACCCCAGCTGAAAATCTGAACCTTCTTTGTGTCGTGCTATTTTTAAGCAGCTAAACTTCAGTCTTGAGTACAATTGTTCAATCCTATGACGTGGTCCTGAAAGATAAGTACAGTGCAAGCAAAAAAGAGCCATCACCAACATGTCCCAGTCACTCACCGAATCTTTCACATGCCCATCAATTCTTATTAGTGCTATTAAATTACCTACAGCTGTTCCTGAGTCTCTGCTGGGAGCTACAACAAGACACAGCAAACCCTCCAAAAGTGGAAGCCTTTCTGCTTTTAACATTCCCTCTTGTTCAGAGCACTTATGCCACCTGTGTTTTCTATTAGTCACCTTGGTGGTCTGCAACATTATCACTGTGAGGGCAAGACATAACCCTGGCTTCTGTGTTGCGTGTTACCCATTCTCTTCTTCCATCGCCTAATCTCCCCGAGAAAATGAACTGTAGTATCTCTTCCCATCGAGAAATTCCCTTGGTCTCCACGGTGAGAAAAAATTCCTTGGCAGCACCTAGATCTATTAAATTGTACAAACCCAAGTTTTGGGAACAAAACTGGGTCTGTCAGATCATTGATGGTATCCCTCAGACACTCACCAGGGTGACAATGGCACATTCAGCAGTCAGTTGAGCAGCACTGAACAACGTCCGAACAAAGCGGTAAATCTGTTTCTGCTCCGGGTCATGTTTGTCATAGTCTGGTGGCACTTCGGATTTCTAAGGAAGAAATACTTCCAAATAGGTGACTGAAACAAAACGAAGCAGACAGAAAGACAGTTCACATGAACGGGAAGAAGAGGCAGATGAACTTACCGAAAGGGGATGAAGGTTTTCATCAAAAATATCTAAGAGCATTCTTCCGTCTGTGTCCCTAAAAAGCATTAAAACCAAAGTAGTGTCATTATCTGAACATGACAGCATGCAGCTCTCATAGACACAAGTGTATCGTTAAAACTCCAATACTCCTGCTGCGGGGTGCTTAGAAACACTGCAGAAATGTGATTTTCAAAGTGAAGTTGGACCTATTCTGCCATAAGGTTCACATGTAATATGAAATCCATATTACAAATTATGCTAAAATTTTCAGCTTTCAATGCCCAAGATGCACAGCTTTTGTGCTGTCTACTGTGAGACTTTTTCACAGCCTAAGAGGTACTACTATAAACATATAGTACAATCAGCCCAGCTTACTCTCCTTTTCTTAACCTCATCACGTTAACCCTTGCAATCTCTTCCTCCTTTATTGTCACCATCATGAACATTTAAAAATATGCAACACCATTTTTAAAGTTATCCTTTAGTTAATACATACATACTTCACTTTTTATTTATTTGGAAAACCCTATCCTACTAACGATTTCTGAAAGCAAAAAGGACTACATACAAAAAACATTCAGACAAAATAATATTCCTATTCATTGGTTTTATTTGCCATTTCTCTCTCAGATCCCCGTTGCTCAAGATCAGCATGTAAGTTGATGCAACTTCACAAGCCTAACAACCAGTATGCAACATAGGATTTTTGCTGTGTGTAACATTGGCAGGAACACGAACAATCACAAAAGGGAGTGGTATAACGGTACCAGTTAGAACTGGACACTTTCTGGACAGATGCATCCATGTGACCTACTTAGTACAATCCCATCGTTATTTATAGCATCCCTGGTACTCTGGTCACAGAGTTCTTAAGAGAGAAAGCACTGAATATGTATTCTATCTTTACTCAGCAGCACGTGTCTCTCAGAGCATGCAAACACGAGTTTTACAGTGGATTCACTCCTATAAAATGCACTTCTTAGCAGCTAACATTTAAACCTCAACATCTGAAAGCGACGGGTTTTTGCTATAAAGCCTGCTGACACTGGAAATAAACACTTTCCCTTCTTTTTTAAAAAAAAAGGAGTACCTAAATTAAAACAAAACATCAGATTGAGATAATTAGTAGAAAATTCCTAATGAGCAAGGATTATAGGCCAGACTCTTTTACCCCTACATGAAAAGGCTAGTATCTTAATGCAGAAGGAGTCTCACTGGAATCACTGATGTGCTACAGTAAACTATAGCCCTTCACAAGGAGAAGAGAGAAAGAAAGAATTTCCTATTTTATTTCCTCATGTTGTAGCTGCTGCATGCTATGAAGGCACATTTGACTGCCCTCAAAAAAATCTATTACGCTAAAAAAACCCCGAGTTAATAGGTTTTCATCTTCATTAGAACAAATTCATATTGTTATTTTTCAAAAATGAACCATCTACTAATTGATCTAAGCATTTTTCAGGGTTAGTTTGCTGGGGTTTATTTTATTTTATTAATTGATTTAGCAAATTCACCAATATTTATGTATTCCTCTGAAAATAAGGTAGGTGTAGTCTTTTACCACTTGTTGAACAGCTAAGCACAACAAAAGCTGCAGGAAGAGATCTAACAATGATAGGAGACACTGGGAAAAGAAGGAACGATAACTAGAATGTTACAATCAAATGAAACGTGGCAAACATATGAAGGAATATTCTGTTTCGTGTCTGGCTCCTAAAGAAGATAGGATTGGTGAGAGTTTGGCATATTAGCAAGTAATTTAGTTTTAAGCCTATTGTGCAGGATAAAATGAACAAGTAAATACTGTCTGAGAATTCTTCTTCTCTGGCAAAGCAGTGCCTGACTCGTTTTCTGCCAAAACCAACCTTGAGTCTATATAGGAGTTACAGTGGTTTCTTACTCCCCGCCCTCCATAATGAACCAAAATCTACCACACACGTCAACAACTTCCCTTTCGCCTATAATGGCAGGAAACAGAACATATATTTTGCTATTGCTGTTCCAGCAGCAAGTACAACTGAATGCTGTTATCACGCTGTCCCTCTGTTCCTACATCAGAGACAACTGAACACAGAACTGTCATTTCACATCCTTCATTTCAGAGTCGTTAATTGATGTACGTGAGCCTGCTCCGGCATCACTGCCGAGACCATCTGTCCCCAGCGCGGCAGAGGGCACGTTTACAACACATCTCCCCACTGCAGGCAGCTTCAGGAGGGAGAGGCAGCAACCAGTTCTTCCTGAATAAATCACTTCTCCATCCCAAAAGTGAAAGGACAGATAGCAAGTTTCCCAAGAAGATAACATTCAGAATGTATTTGTCTTCAAGACGCTGACATGGGACTCTCTGTTTTATAAAGGTTTAGCCTCTCTGCCTACTAGTTGTAGGTCAAATTTGCTCAACTTCTGTAAGACCATGAATAGGTATTTTCTACTGCAGACAAAAAATCAGCTCCATGGCAATCTGCACGGAGCGAGTCTGGTGTACTTTGGCTTTGGCTTCCTTTGGCTCTGGATTCCTCTGGCTCTGGATTCTTCCTGCTCGACTGTGAGCTTCTCCTGAAGTTTCTCTGCCTTTGTGGTGCCTAATGTTCCCCATTCTCCTGAGCCTTGTACTCAGTTGGCATGATACTTCACAGAGTGCTTAAGAATAACTTATTTCCATAAAACTTTAGAATCTGATTATCTTTGAGATCTCTATTATTTAGTTGTGTAGTAAAAATTGAGTAGTTTGCCAAACCAACCCAGGGACGATGGAGGAAAGGGGAAAAGGGGGACCACAGATGGATAAACAAGTAATCCAAGCATGATCACTAATGCCTCATTTCCTGGGAAATGAGATTAGGAGTTAGCAAAAAGATTTCACTCCAATTTTTGCTTTACATATTGCCATGTTTCAGTCCAAGGCCCACTGACATCTTGGAAAGTCTTCTAAGAGCTTTCAGCAGGGATCAAGCCCTAAGCCTTTCTGCCCCTGTGCACTTATAAGGGTTTCTCTTTAGATGTCAGCCTTGTTTCAAGAAGAGTGATGGGTTCCTGTGACCTGAAACATGGTCCCGAATGACGTACCAGCTTAACTTTAAACTTATGAGTAATTCCTTTTGTATTAGTCGGACTTCTTACAGTCCAGAAGACAAAAACGTGTAAGTGGCTTGTTAGATCAAGATCTAGGCCAAGTTCTCTGAAAAGACACATTGAAAAGCCATGGACACAAAAGTCACTTGAAGTATTTATACAGTCTCTTCTTAGAGATGTCAGAAATATTATTTTATGATACTGTGACATATCATGAGAACATCAAATTTAAGATACAAAAGCACAATTCAATACGAAGAAAGCTAATTTAAGTACCAAGTTACTTTTTAGAGAACCTATTTTCTATTCAATTTTAACCAACTTGACCGAGCAGAGATCTAAAACATACTACACCTGAAGAGATAAACCAGGACCTGCTCTGTTTCTGAGGCATCTTGAATTGCATCTATTCACAATGTCACTCTTACCGTATAATTAATGGTTTTTATTTCAAAATCCATTAACTGATCCTTGATTTACACAGTTAAATTTACAAAGGTGTAGTCTAACAAAAAATAAATACGAAAAACACTATGCAGATTTCTCTGTATGCAGTTGCAACATACGCAACAATGCAGATGTGCCCAGTGCACCTAAAATCAAACACTGAATCAAAGTTTTTCAACGCTGAACTGTGCTTCCAGATTTTTATTGTACCTAATCCTCCATTTTTTATTTTTCTAAGCAAAATAATATATATAAAAAATATAAAAGAATCTCTTTCACATTTCTAACATGGAAAATGAGAAAACTGCTACCCAAAACATTTTGAAAGAAAGAGAGCATGGATTTTTAGGGTTTGGGCAGACCATTTGTTCTGATTAAAGATATCTTCAGTAAAAGATTTCATTATTCACCTACCTGTTTTTGATGTGGTAATATATTGCAAGAGCTACACTGTAAAGAAAAATACAGCGTTAGTATCTCAGGACTGTCAAATTATATTATTTGTTATATTAACTTGCACATTTAAAACCCAGCACAATGTATGACAAAAAGTATGCTCAACAGCCTATTTTCTTCTGTTCATTGTTAGATACCAGGAAAACTGCTGTAAATAGACAATTTGATAATATTTGTTCAGCCCACTCCGAGTGCCTCTTTTTCACTAGTAATGAAATACCTTACAAAAATCCTCATATTCCACGTAACGAGTTGCACATACCTTCTTCCATTTAATGCCTTACTCTACTGAAGTCAATGATAAAACTCCCACTGACTTCCAAGGTTGCAGATAAGGCATCACAGGCATTGGACATTCTTTTCTATTGTTTGCTAATGCCGCCAGGTTGGCGTGAAATGTTTTAATCACCATTGGCTTATGATTTTATATTTAAATCCATTAACTTTCGGCTGTCTTTCTATGTAGCTACTCACATACCAGACTCAAATACCAGGCTTCTACAGTTTTATGGCATCAAGTTACTTGTTTTAACTCTGGAAAGACAACTCCCTGAATAACTTAGTCTATTATGCATTTCCCATGTTCTCAAGCACACACCCAAGTACCTCTGTTTATATTCTGCGCAAAGACAACATGTGTCCTTATATTCACAGAAAGCTAATATTCTAATTACAGATACATCTAACTGGTCTCATTCACATTTGAGAATGAAGATGATTAAGACATGGCTTCTCATGGTTATTCTCCAGTTTCCAACTCAAAACTCCAGCTTTATCAAAGGACATGTGCTTTCCACGTGACAGAGCTTTACTGAAGGATAAAGTAGAATCAGTACCCTCCCTACTTGTTCCAGCAGCATAAAACCCAGCAAAAACTAAAGGGGAAGGAGGAGAGAGTTCACCGATTCTATTTATTGTCAATTTGTTTTGTCAGTGATTCCCTGTAAAATGCTTATGTCTTATACTGATGCAAAATTTCCCCCCTTCTCCTTCCATAAAAGGTCTTTTAAAAGAGTGAATTGGTTGCTCTGTGATTTTATTACAGAATTTTTACATGAAAACCAACATACTGCATGTTAGGAAAATAGTATGTTGGAGCTACCCCGTTAGTACAATTTTAAATTATTTCAGGTTTGGTTGTTTGTTTTGTTGTTTTTTTTTTTTTCTGAACAGCCATCTAGTGGCAAATATTTTTTCTTAGTTGAAAGTAAATATATTTTACTAACTTTGTATGAGTATTATAGCTTTTACCTGGCTGCATTAGAAGTTTTTAGATCATAAAGGCTTTTTAAATTTGATTTTTTCTATAGATACATATTTAAGGAATTAAATTATTTAAGAGATACTCTGTACTGTGGACATTTAAAGGACACTCCTCACTGAACACAAAAAACACATTTATGAATGAATTTAATTTGATTGAAACCTATTCACAAAATGAATCATTTCTAAAATTTAATTTTAAATTATGCCCCTAGGAACACACTTGCAGCTCCAGTTCACTTTATGAAAGTAGATGCAAGAATCTATGTGCAGAGCTCTGCTTGGTGCCCATATGGTTGCTTTTGTAACAAAACGTCAAATTAAGTTTAGAAAATATTTACTATTTAGAAATCTGTACCAGAACCTGAAAGTCTTTCAGAGCTGTAACAGATTAACTCAGATCCAAGTTTCATTCTGCTTTTCATACACTGGTTCAGCTCGCACTCAGTGTGCAGGAAAGAAGCGTGTGGAGCTTTCCATCACCCTACCCTGGCCACCCTGCCGCCAATGCTGCAGATCTCCAGCAAATGTGCTAATATTTTAAACACACCAGTGCATAACATGTCCCAGAAGAAATAAATGAGCTGGCCGAAATACATCCCTCATAGATTCACCTACGTGTAACAGTCATTTATCTGCAGACACTGCCAGGATGGGGGCAAGGGACAAGGTTGTACTACAAAAGCAATAATCCTGCAATCTCCCCACCTTAAATCTGTTAAATGTGCAGCCAGACAGGACAGCAGAGGAGATGAAGACTCCTCACCCACAGGTCTCATGTGCCAGAGTCCAGTTTCTCACCCCACATAACCCCTTTTTTGAACCCTCTGACCCCTTGCAGCTTCCAACCCTTCCCACGCCGGCAAGCTGGTCCCAGCCCCGCGCAGCTCCCCAGCCAGACCCAGCGCCGGCTCTTCCAGCCTGACATGCACCCTCTCCTCCCTGTGCCTCTGTCCCACTCCACCCACTCCGAGTTGCTCTCAAAGGCTACCACCTTGCTTCCCTCCAGCTTGTCTTTCTGCTGCTGGCCACCGTGGCCCACTGAAAACGCTTCTTGGCTGCTGCGGCCAGCCAAACCCAGCTCTTCTTTCCACAATCTCAGTTCCAATGCTAAAAGGCACCAGAACCACCC
>VYXH01001109.1:0-81264 GCA_013397275.1 Burhinus bistriatus | reverse complement strand
CCCCCAAAGGCTGCACTTAGAAAAATCTGCACGCAAAGGATTTTAGAGCAGAAGAGTATGCAATCCCAGGAGGAAAAAACACACCTCAAAAACCAAAAACATTTTTCCAGTGTTCACCTGTTTTTAAAGTTACTAATGAAGGAAACTTGAGGAAACACAAGACTGTACTTCGGGTAGAAACAGATGATGAGGAATTAGGTGTCAGTTTGACTGCAAATCCCTTCTCCGCTCCCCTCTTTTTTTTCTTAAGCAGAAACATTAAGAACATGTTTTAGTGACTACCAACAGTACAAACTCCTCTGGATGTGTTAGTTTGAATATATTTGTCTCTCATGTATTTCTTAAGTCTTTGTCACACAGACTTTGTCTTAATAAACTTTTGCATTTCAGTACACCAAGGTAACCATCCTGCAAACAACTCAAGACATCAGCAATCATAATAAACAAGCAGCATAAGATGCCCGAGCATTTGTTGTCTCATTTTTCCCCTTACTGTACAAAACATAAAGAACAATACACTACAAATATAAATTTCATTTCTCTCCAAATGTAGAGAGGCACCAGTGAAACCTGAAATGAACATCTGAGACATCACCTAAGGGTAAGCCCATGTGCGCACCACATACAAAGCTCCCCACCGCTGTGCGATAAACGGCCAGTGCCCTCGTACTCAGAAAATGAATCTGGAGGCAATTAATTTCCATTTCAAACAGAAAACCGGAAGGAAAGCTTAGCAAATGAGCATTTTCTCATGAACAGAAAAGAGCTCTTCAATTTCAAGAGATTTCCAATAATTCCTAAATTCCGGAAAAATAAATATCCAAGCAAGCTTTGAGAACTCATCCAAAGCCAGTAGCCAGCTGAACGCTGAAGCGCAAGAATTCCAGCCACTCAAATGCGAGATCCTTAATTGCTGCTTTCTGGTGAGATATGCAGTATTGGGAGTTTGATTCTGCACGGACCTAAAATCAGAGTAATACCCTTTGCTCATCCTATTCATTGCCTCTGGAGCATGACTGGATCAAAAAAAATTTACTGCTTCAAAAACTAAGACCTGTGAAGCTTGCTTAGTAATGACTCAGAACTGTGGGTACATATATGCATATACATAACGTAGGTTCTAGCAAAAAAAAAATATTATAAAACCCACCATTTGATGGTATACTTGAGGTTTGGTTGACTGACTGTGCTGTCATCCAGGAAAATAGTAGAGCAGGAACTGTACTTCCTTCTCAACTGCCCAGGAGGATGCTATGAAAAACATGCAAAAGAACAATGGCAATTACGTAATACCAAAACAATTTTCTAAGGAGACGTAAGAATTTAGAAAAAACACATTTCTCTGTCTCTCACAATTACGCACACAGTAATGTGATCATGTTTTGAAGCAGTTCAGAAAGTTCAGAAATAATTACCAGTGCACAAGTCACAACAATCCCTGCCTGAGCCTTGCTGAATGCTTTCAAGTCCCAACCTCCCGTCCATCCCTTCTTCCCAAAAACACATGCAATAATCTTTCAACAAAATTACTCACATTAAATACACACATTTGGAATGCAAAGATGAACAAAATCTATGTTTCTGTCCTCATTCCAAAGGAGTAAGTGGAAGAGTGAAAAAGAAATCATGTTAAAATGAGACTGATTTACACGATACAAAACCATGCTTGGAGAAAAGAGAATAAAAAAAAACAACCAAAACCCAAAACACACAACAAATAAAACCCCTAAAAGAATGAAATAGGGGAAAGAGGTCTTTACAGTAAAACTAGTAAAAAACGTTAAAAATTAATAGGAAAAAATAAAAAAAAATTCATCAAGAATAGATTGTTATTAGGAGGAAAACTGATCAAAGGATGTAAGAGAAAATGGCTACGCAAATAAAAAAAGAATCAACAACATATCTCTTAATAGAAAAAGTTTTCAACAGATTTTAATCCTATTTCTGCACTACCATGGAAAAACACTGGAAAGCTCAGCCACAAAACCACATTTGACAACACCGCTTATTTCTGAAGATTTTGTTGTTGAGGGGGCTTCTTCAGCTATTTAGAGCAGTCAGCACTCCATCAGTCTAAAGAGAATAGTTTCATCATATCAGCTAATAGCTATCACAGTCATTAATGCCTTTGGATTTTATCCTTGCTTATTCTACCTACACAAGTGAGTAACTTGACCAAGAGCCTGTGTCAGGAAAGTAAGACCAGTCAAATCACGAGTTTAACTTACAACAGAACAGATTTAAAATTCATTTGGCACATCCACATGACAATTTTAATTTGCCTTACCATGAATGCTGTTTCCAGCATTTCAGCGGAGAGACCAACGTCAATACCATTGGTAGAATCCACAGGTATTTACCAGCTCAGAGGAACTGAGTACCCAGACTACATTCCTGTGACTCCTGCCTCCATACATCTTCCCCTGCCTAATTTCCAAAACAGGTATTTTTTCAGGTGCTAGTTCTCCATCATCTCATTCATGTTTCATTTTCCATAGACAGAAGACTTCTTAGCAGCAACGACTAGATACAGACCAGACAGACTCCTGGTAAAACCTACATGCATCTGAGTCATCTTTCTGTTTTTCCCAGCTATGAGCAGAAGAGCATTCAAAGTCTTCCATTAATGGAAGAAAATAATTTTCTGAAGCTATTGCACTTGTAGAAACATTATGTTCAAATGATTTCAACGTTCACCAACAAATTCTACCAAGGTCATCCCACTTGACCAATAAATTCGTGGGTTGAACTGCTTTTCTTGGAAATGAAAAAATTTACTGAAAAACATTATTCCCCTCTCAAAAATTCTACAGGAGCTTGGAAAGGTACTTTATAATACTTTGGAAGCTCGTAATTCATCCACCTTCCAAGCTATTATATGTTAAGCAAGGCAACAAACAGAAAATTCAGAAGCATTGGAAGCATTAATGCCGTAAAATGTATTATCTGGCATTAATGTATACAGAGAGAATGACTAGGGGACTGGTGATTTACAGCTTTTATTCTACCACAGCTTAGTTCCAATTTCTGTATTAGACTGTTGTGTACCTTTCACAGCCATGATAAAGGCAAAGCAACTTAAAAACAACTGAAAATAAGACTGCTTAGCGTTTGGAAAAAAAGGGAGAGGTACAGACATTTCAGCATAATTAAAAAAAAAAAGCACATGGAAAGTTTTAATTCTACATTTTAAGTGCCAACATGTTTTAAAGGTTTAGATAAAATTTAAGATAAATGGACTGGATTCATTCAAGGCAAGCATGAGTAAAAAACAGAAAACAACTCTATAGCAACACCACTATCAGATTGAAATTCTCTTATGTAAACAGCACTCTAACATTTGATACATGTCAATAATTAGAGCCACGCACCTTATTTCTGAAACTACCACATCACAGAACTCTCCACAGTTTTCAGCCCACATCACACTTCTTTAGGCTTAGAACTTTTCACACTCCAGAAAAATACGTGGTGTCTCATGCCTCACTTTCTGTTCATAACAACTTGGCAGGAAGGGGTACCTCTCCCAGTCTGAAAAACGGTGCCAAGTATAAACCTACTATCTTGGGTATCTATACACATTTGTGCCATGTGAATAACTAACCTATCGGTAGATCAACATTCCCAGCTTCTACTCTGACATCCAACTGCAGCCATATGTTATGCCAGGTAATAGATCTTCTGCCTGTTCCAAATTACTGGAAAACACCCTCAGTTTCATATTCTAGCTTGACGAAGCTGGAAGACATCTCAAGTCCCACAGTTTGGTCAAATAGGCTTTTCTGAATCTCCATAAAATGCTGCAGGTGAACCTTCTCCATCCTTGCAAAGGACAAAAAGAGGTTACTGAGCATCACCTCAGTATTCAGCACTGTTCTACAGAGAAACCCCCTTCTGCGTCCACTTCAATGGGGTAAGTCCACACCTGAAATTGTACAGGAGCTTAATGCCTTCACATTTCAAATCCATCATGACTGACCACAAAAATCTTTTGTCCATTTAGACAAGTCAGACAGCCTCTAAGTAAGAAAAATCAGAAAAGCCAAGAAAGAATATAGAGCCTTTGAAGAAATTAACCAAACCCTCTAACATTAATGGGATCCTTCTCAGGTTCTGTCCCACCATTAATGATGACACGGGGGAAAGAAAGGACTGGTATAGCTCCTTTTGTAAATCTTCATACGCAAACATGTCAGTGAGCACAGGAAATGTGTGGTGCCTTGACAATCTCTGATATTACAAATATTTAAAAATTAAAAGCATCTCATTGATATGAAGTGGGATACATTTTATATGTACTTTAACTTGCAGTAGTAGTATTTTTGTACCCCAGCTGAGATTCAGATGTCATGTTTCTCAACTTCAGCAAGACTTCTGACTTCATCTCGCATAAAATTCCCCAAGGGCAAAGCAAAGAAAACATGGCAGGTAAAAACTGCTTGGAAAACTATACTCTGCTTACACAGGGATCACTTCCAAATTGGAAGACTGAAGTAAGGGACATTCCACAGAGGTCTGGTCTACTCAATGTAAAATATTAAGCAATAACTTTGATAACAGAATAAAGGCATTTTTTACTGAATTTGCAGCTGGCATTAACTTGCAGAGGACTCGCTTATAAAAAAAGGAAAACATAATAGAGGATTTATAGAGCTACAACAGGGTAGAGTAACCCTTCCACTCTGCTCAGCTGGGATTTTATGTCCAGTTTTGACCAGCATATTTCAGGAAAGGTGAATTCATTTCCGAGAGTCAGGAGAACGGGGCAGCAAGATTAACCAGAGGTTTGAAAAACCTGGCTTAGAAGGAAAAACTGAAAGACTGTAAAGGTTTTCTCCAGGAAGAAAGCAACAATATTGGCCTTAAGTCATGTTGAAGGGAGTTCCAAAGAAGGGAATGGTGTTCTCCATGATCACTGTGGATGGGATAAGAAAGAGCAGGCTTATATTGAACTAGGCAAAATTAAGATTGACCGTGAAAGTATGAGAGGAGGTGATGGCAACAAAATAACCCACCCCAAACTATCACCTTTCTCTAATTGCAGGGATAGCTTGAGTGACTTTAGCAGCGATAGAATCTCCATCACTGAAAGCTGTAAAGAAGAGGTAAAACAAACATGCCAGGAATATCTTAGATGCTCTGAGGCCTCTTGAGATGAATTCTGGAACAATTTTCTATCATTTTATGATTTCTTATGGTGGAGAGGATTCATAGCTCTCTACTCCAAAAGCAGTTATTTTTCTCATTTCAACCAAAGACATTCCTTAAGGTTCAAATGAATACATAATAGCTGTTTTGTGGAATTTTCTTCTTTACAGAAAAAGATGTATAATGGAAAAAAATTGCTTTATAACTTGCTAAGCTTTTACATCTGTTACAGAACAAGTTCTAAGAGATCAAGATTTAATCTAATGCCAGGTCTTTCTAGCTCTTAAAAACAGCAGTTTTTCCCTCTTGCACAGCTAGCACTAAGGAAATATCACTGCTTTATTTTTCTCCCAGCTTCATCCTGAAACTTTCCAACTTTCCAAATCACGTTTGTTTTAAGATGTTTGAACAATATGATTTACTTGAAGCTTACATAAAATACATCTTATCAGAAACAGAATGGCTTAGTTTGCCACCAAAATCATACAAGCTCTGCAGAACTGCTTCTACGTACCTGCTATGAAAGGAATCACAACAAATTCCTAACTAATTCACAATGAGAACAGGCAAAAGGATGAATTTCTCTCAGCCTTCATTTTAGCATCACTCAGAAATTAAACCTAAATCTGTGGGGAAAGGGGAAGTATTACTATTTCTTTTGTTAAAATAGTCATTTCAGGGTGGTTTTGGGTAGAAACATCTAACGGACCGGTGCGTACTGACCAAAACCCACACTCAGCATTGACCAGAAGCGGCACCAGCCAGCTCTGTCCTGGAAGCTCTTTAGCCACACTAGCATGGCACTCTGCCCTGTTGCTCAGCAGGATTTGTTCATTTGGGCGCAACACTTCCCTAATGAAGCCATACAGCTTTTGTACCAGAGCTGGCCTTCAGCCAGCCAGCTTCCACTTTGGCAGAGGAGCTTTAGACTTTTTCAGTGTTTTTTTGCACTTGTCCATCAAAAGATAATTTGCAGCTTCTGTCCTAAATAATAATAGTACTGTCTCTTCTTCCATCAAACCAGGTGTAAGTTATTGCATGATTTTAAAAGCTACTATTAAATAGTAGTTCCCCCCATGGAAAAATTGAGGCCTGCTTGCACCCATCTGTGGAGACATGCCCACTAGCTTCCAGGCAGTAGAGGCTGGCCAAAATGCTAATAGGCAAAACTGGCATATAAAAGTACACAAGAAGCGAAATTACAACAGTGAACACAAATACCAGGACTGCTTCTGACATGGAAAAGGGAGGTTCCTATCTTGTGGATCTTCTATTGCTTCAGGACACGATTTAGTTCTGACAACATTTTTCACAGCAGAAACATGATTTTACAGGTCAAGAAAGTGCTTCCAAGCAAGCCATGCAACACAATTCTCTGCGCGGCTCTGCAAAGCTCTGCATTTATTTTCATCTTGCATAACTTGATACTACAGCACAATCGTCTACATTTAGTGGCTAGATATGGGTACATTCACCTGCACAAAAGCTATAGGAAACTGCACCACTGTATGCTTACCTTTCTCTGCCAACATCTACAATTAAAAAAAGATCCAGTCCAACCACTCTTAAGTAATACCCATTGCTCCACATCAGTCTGTGACATGATTCAACCTTCTCCTCAGTTGATTAGTGTCCCCAGTGTTTGATGATGTCCAAAACTGATGCCTTAGACTAGATGTGTACTTGCAAGTTTTTGGCTCTCAAAGCTTGTCCTTACTCATGTCAACTACAGAAAACTATGTCAGCGTACCACCAAGCTCCTGGGGGGCTCAGCAACCACTGGTAAACTCTTCCGCAGCACACACAGGCCCTACTTAACCACTGATAAAGCACCCTGTTTTACAAACCTGAAGAGATTAAATATTTCTTTGAACACTAAAAGCAGCCCAAAGGCTTATATTTACATAGCATATAATTGCTAGTGTTGTGCAATTTGACCAGAGGGACTTTGCTAGGCTCCCAGCACAGCAAGTGTTATTATAGCAACTTTGTAAAAGAACTCTTCTGTGTGCTCTCATTCCACCTTAAAAGCTATTTTTTGTTCCTTCTACTACAAAAGTTTGCCACTTCGTAAAACTTACTGTCTTCAGGCTGACAAGAGAGGTAAAATTCTTCACACTAGAGGACGGGAAAAGGAGCAAGGGGCTGAAAGACATTAGAAAAAACATTTCAAACCGTAGGTTTAAGTAAAACATTAAAGAAAACCTGTTGGTTCTAACTTATCGGAAGCCTGAAAAAGCATCTTAAACAGCATCTGTTAAGAACAGCATCAGTATAAGGAGTCTGCTAGATGGGCCGGATGGCCTGTAAAGGCCCCCTCTAGACCTGGTTTTTTGTGATCTTGCAATGGAGAGGAGTAAAAACCAGATTAAGCAATCTCTAGGAGAGCTTCAAGAGCACCTGAGAAACCTCTAATCTATCTTCCAGTTTATCTTGTTCTTCTCTTTGAGTAAGGAATGTTAATTAAAATGTCTTGAGGAATTTGGACAGCAATTATAAACATTTACAATAGCCAGCCTCAGGCACTTAACAAAAACATTTCACATTTTATGTTGTGCTTTGCATTTTTCACGGATTAAAGCACTTTTTAGACTATGTTCCCATTTCAGCATGTACCATATTTACTCTTATAATCACTAGCTGAAACTGATTACCAGTCACATGCCTAGCACTTCTACAATAGGGAAGCAGAACAGCCTCTTCATCCACTCTGATGGGAAAATCTGGGGGCTACGCAGGAGCAAATACCATACATCGTTTCAAGCATGCAAAAAGGCTCACAGAAATTGCTCTTCTCCAGGATGCTGAAAAAATTTTGGTGTATACACAGATGTTAGTTTTTCTACTTGGAAAGATAAAAACAGTGTTAGTGTGCTAGGAT
The DNA here is from genome assembly GCA_013397275.1 of Burhinus bistriatus. Taxonomy (NCBI): domain Eukaryota; kingdom Metazoa; phylum Chordata; class Aves; order Charadriiformes; family Burhinidae; genus Burhinus; species Burhinus bistriatus. The sequence goes on along the minus strand of VYXH01001109.1, from coordinate 73,235 downwards.
TTGAACATCCAGTTGCCAGGCAGCAGACAGTGGAAATCATGTCTAGATCCCTAAACAAGACAATGCTGAAGGGAAGCTATTGCTACAAAGCTGATGAAGAAGGGTCTCCAGAATAATAAAAAAATAAAAATAAAAAAAAATAAGCAGAAGAGAGATATCACTTCCCTTTATCTTCCTTCAGAAATGTGAGGAGTACAGACAAAATTGTCTGGAGAGCCAGGGATCAGGTTAGGAAAGCTAAAGCCCAGATAGAGTTAAATCTGGCCAGGGGCAACAAGAAAGCATTCCATAGGTATATCAGGGACAAAAGGAAGACTAGGGAAGACATGGGCCCACTCAGGAAGGAAACAGGAGACCTGGTCACGTGGGGCATGGAGCAGGCTAAGGTACTCAACAACTCTTTTGCCTTGGTCTTCACTGGTAAAGGCTCTGACCACACCGCCAAAGTTGCAGAAGGTAAAGGCAGGGACTGGGAGAATAAGGTAGCATCCCACCGTAGGAGAAGACCAGGTCCAAGACCAGCTGAGGAACATGAATGTGCACAAGTCCATGGGACTGATGAGATTCATCCATGGGTCCTGAGAGCACTGGCGGATGTAGTTGCCAAGCCACTGTCCATCATATTTGAGAAGTCATGGCGGTCTGGTGAAGTTTCCACTGACTGGGAAAGGGGGAACATAACTCCCATTTTCAAAAAGGGTAAAAAAGAAGACCTGGGAAACCACAGGCTGGTTAGTATCACTTCTGTGCCCATCAAGATCATGGAGCAGATCCTCCTGGAAATTCTGCTAAGGCACATGGAAAAAAAGGAGCTGACTGGTGGCAGCCAACATGGCTTCGCTAAGGGCAAATTGTGCCTGACAAACTTGGCGGCCTTCTACGACGAGGTTACAGCCTTGGTGGATAAGGGGAGAGCAACAGATGTCATCTACCCGGACTTGTGCAAGGCATTTGACGCTGTCCCACATGATATCCTGGTCTCTAAATTGGAGAGACATGAATTTGATGGACGGACCACTCGGTGGATAAGGAATTGGCTGGATGGCCACACTCAAGAGAGTTGCGGTCAATGGGTTGATGTCCAAGTGGCGTGCATTGACAAGTGGTGCTCCTCAGGGGTTGGAACTGGGACCGGTACTATTCAACATCTTTGTTGGCGACATGGATGTAGGGACTGAGTGCACCCTCAGCAAGTTTGCTGACGACACCAAGCTGTGTGGAGCAGTCAACACACTGGAGGGAAGGGATGGCATCCAGAGAGACCTGAACAGGCTTGAGAGGTGGGCCTGTGCCAACCTCATTAAAATCAATAAGGCCAAGTGAAAGGTCCTGCGTGTGGGTCAGGGCAATCCCATGCATAAACACAGGCTGGGCAGAGAGTGGATTGAGAGCAGCCCTGAGGAGAGGGACTTGGGGGTGTTGGTGGGTGAAAAGCTCAACATGAGCTGCCAATTTGTGCTCACAGCCCAGAAGGCCACCCGCATCCTGGGCTGCATCAAAACAAGCATGGCCAGCAGGTCAAGGGAGGTGATTCTGCCCATCTACTCCACTCTCTTGAGACCCCACCTGGAATACTGTGTGCAGCTCTGGAGACCCCAGCATAAGAAGGACATGGACCTGTTGGAGCGGGTCCAGAGGAGGGCCACAAAGATGATGAGAGGGTTAAGACCACCTCTGCTATGAGGACAGGCCGAGAGAGTTGGGGTTGTTGAGCCTGGAGAAGAGAAGGCTGCAGGGAGACCTTATAGCAGCCTTCCAGTACTTAAAGGGGGCCTACAAGAAAGCTGGAGAGGGACTTTTTACAAGGGCATGTAGTGATAGGACGAGGGGTAATGGCTTCAAACTGGAAGTGGGAAGATTTAGATTAGATCTCAAGAAGAAATTTTTCACTATGAGGGTGGTGAGGCACTGGAACAGGTTGCCCAGGGAAACTGTGGAGGCCCCATCCCTGGAAGTGTTCAAGGCCGGGTTGTATGAGGCTTTGAGTAATCTGGTCTAGTAGGAGGTGTCCTTAGCCATGGCAAGAGGGTTGGAACTAGATGATCTTCAAGGTCCCTTCCAACCTAAACCATTCTATGATTCTATGATGAAATATTCCAATACGCAAAAAAACCCACCCTATTTTTATATATTACTGCTCATAAACACAGATTCAACTTTAAAAGCATATCTTGTCAAGAAGAGAAGAAAGTACTTTGGCAAATAGAGAATTTTCATCTTGTTTGAAAGGAAAAATTGCTAGAAAAACTTGATGGAGAAAACAAATTTTCCCTCCCCTTTTCCAGGTCCTTTCCTCTGGGGGGGGGAGTGGGGGAATAAAATCATCCAGTACAAAGAACTAAATACTGCAAACAATAATAAAAAATTCACTTTTTCTGCACCCACCTGTCCAAAATACATAAAACACGTCTTCCTGTTTGCTTTCCTTGTACAGGCAGAGATACTGACGCAATCTCTCCTCTCTGAAAAAGGAAACGCCTCTATCTCAGTCTGCATCTTTGTCCCCCTCAGCAACTTGACTAAGCAGATTAAAAGAAAAGTGCACACTGAAGCAGCATTAAAGCCACAACAAAAAACAACCGCCACTTCAACGGGAAAGGGAAGTAGAGTCTGCTGCAACTGCTTCGAAATTAAAATAGGCTGGAAGAAAGCAAACAAGCCAGCTACGCTGCAGGTAGGTAACTTGCAGCACCGACAAGGATGCTGGAAGTTATGCAAAGGATCCAGCGCCATCTCCAACCTGTTGTCTGTCTCCCTGGGCTCCATGGGAAGACTGAGAGATGAGGCCTTCTCCATAGCACCCTCTCACCCCCACTTTCATTCCTTCCCCCTTGCCTTCCCCGCCCCAAAAAAAGAACAGCTGCTGGCTTCTTCCATCACGCCTACTGACAAGGTGAATCTGAAACGTGGCAACTGCCAGCCCTTGACAAAATACAATAAATCAAAGCAGCAACCCACTATTTGTATATGGGGATGAAAGGAAACTATTCGGCCAATTAAAATATTCTACAAACGAGAGCAAGTAAGAAAGAAAAAGAACAGTGTTGTTGTCATACTGAGAAAGTGCATTTTAAAACAAAAAAAAGCCAATACTAATTCATTCATTTTTTTCATACATAACATTTTGAAACTCTATTTGTACAAACACCGATTCTCACCTATTACTACACAGAACTAGACAAGCAGTTAAAGAAGAAAAAGCACAACATTTCTTGATACTTCTCTTGCTAGCCAGCCACCCTGATCATTTGGGAGATGTTCAACTCTGCCTGCAAAATAACCAATAAGATAGCGCACAAAAGGATAAAAATATTTTGTTGCTCATCTTGGTTATTTGTCACAAAAGCAGAATAAGTATACAAGACTTATAAAAGAAAAAAAAAAAAGATGATGTCATGGAAAAACCACAAAAGAGAAGAATGCTGCATTATGGTGAGGAGTTGTTGTTAAAGGAAGATGAAACAACGCTCCAAAATTTACATCCTATAGCTTGTTTCCTCCAGAGGAAATGTGAGGACCCAGAACTTCACATCAATAAAGAAAGAGATGAATAGCAATAGCTCCTGTCAGAAATGCACTTAGCACACACTGAAAAATGGCAGAAAAGAACTGATCAACCAATAGGGTATATCATAGATTCGCTTATCAGGTAAATAGTACCCATAGTTAGTCACATACAATTATTAAATTTATCTATTTCCTCAAATTTCTTCAAACAAGGCAGTCTAGGAAAATTACGATGCTTCCCTGCAGTCTACAAACCTAAACACAGTTCCCAGTTAAAGGCCACAGCAGCCACTTCAAAAATGATCACCAGTTTGTGCATCAGCTTTAGCAGACTGAACATTTAGGAGGTGCTGAATGAATACTCACAGGTGTGCTGAAGTAACAACTTCAATATCACAGGCCACATTTGAAAATATAGCTTAACTATGAGTATTGGCTAAAAAACTTCACTGACTTGTAAGGACAGACACACAGAGAGCCATGGTAAGCACTTCAGCTTCATAAAAGTTATTTTTAGCTTTGTAATTCAGAAGTACTTTATAAGTACAAAGAAGTCAGACTTAAGGTAGCAGTAAACCAGACTACGGGGGGAAGTTTACATTGCTGCAACCTTAGCCAATGCTTTGAATGATACTTGAAAAAAAAACAAATTCGGAGGTATAGCGCTTAGGGTATCAACTGCGTGAGCTGCTACGTCGAGTTGCCCACAACTCCTCAGTGACATGATCACGCTTCCCTTTTCTGCAACAAGTCCAGCATTGCCGAAAAATATTTTAAACCAGGGTTTGCACTAGTGTGCTTCCAGCAGCATTTGTAATAGTCATCTTTGTTGAATGCGCCAGAGGAATCCACTCGCAGTCCTAATGCAGAACACATCTTTGACACGACATGAAGAGATCAGGACACGAGAGAATTTCATCCATGACATAAGGTGGACCGTCACAGAAACTCAGTTAATAGTTTGTTTTGCAGTGTCTAAATATTCACTTTTTTGCATTGAATGCTCCAAGCCTGAGGCTAAAAAGCACACTGGAAGTTACCAAGCACACATTATTAAGTTTACAGGAACCCAGTGCATTAGCTTTACAGGTAATTTTATAACAATACAATTGCACTGCAAACCAGCCTCACATGCACTGTAAACAATGGAAATGTTTTACAAGGGAACAGAAGGTGAGAAGCACTGAGAATATCTGCTAACCTAGTGGGGCCAACTTTAAGGCTTTTATAAGCCTCACAGTATCTGATGACTTCTCAAAATCTTAGCTCTCGGGAAACTGAAAATCTCAGCTTGCTTTTGAAGCCAGGCAGTAGTTTAAGAAACACTCAGCACAAACCAGTTCTGCCAGCAAATGAAGCAGTCCTGCCTTCTCGCCCCACTCGGCGGCTCATTCCTGCCTCCGTGCCTCCCTCCTTTTCTGCGGGTGCAAGCCCTGAAGCCAGTGACATTTAGGAGCAGATCCACTTTAGCTTTTAGCCATGCTGAATCTACCTGTGTTCGTGCCCCAATCCAGTTTACCTGGAGCTGCACAAATGTTCGCGCCAGCACAGAGGAATGCAGAGGCTATAAACCACATCTGCTTCTTTCAGCAGCTGTACCGGCTTAAAAATGATTCATGAAATTATGGCCGATATTTCCAGATAGAGAAAAGTTTGAGAACTTCTCCCCATTTCACCCTAAAGGCAAATACCATTTGGGAGACAATTAGTTCTTCCCCTCTCCAATTTTACTGAGGTGTGACTCCAGATATTTCAGCACAAGGCTTAATGTACTGGGAACAGCACTGGTTCCAGGTGCTTCAGTAGTACAAACAATACTAACTGGGGCAGAGAGCCTGGACCCATACCCAAAGCAGGCTACAGGGGATTTGCTCTCGGCTTCACCAAGAATTTGATTTAAACAGGAGAGAAGTGAACTGAAAAATGGCCAGGGTGCACAAGTGTAGCAAAACCCCATCTTCAGACTTAGCATGTACCACATGTCAATCCACATTTACATTGCATCAACACTGGTCAGGCACTTCAGAACCTCTGTGTAAATATCAAATGCTGGAGCTCTCTGCCAAAACAAACTTGCATAGAAATGTAATTTAAAGTTTTGAGAGTTTTTGTAGTAATTTTGAAAATCATACTAATGTGTGTGCAGCTCTTTGTGCCAGATATCAGTTACCTATGTACACTGGTTGTGAGCACGATATTGTCTTCAAACCAAACAGAACCGTTCCACTAACTCAATAGCCAAGACCTATACTTCTGGATCCTGATGCAGAACAGACATTTGAAGCATCACCACCCTCTCACTAATATGGAAATCATGTGTGATAACTCTTATTTACTGTAAAATATAGACAACAAGGAGAAAGCTGCATAGCGAGGCATTTTCACTTACGTGGTTTATATAGAGACTCTTGCGTTTTTCTCTCACTGCAAAAACACAAAATATGATAGAAATATTACATGACTATTTTTCCCGATTAAGCTTCTTATATACCATTTATAATAAAAAGAACAGGAGGCTATCTATGTGCAACATTATAATTGCTTTCACACTAACCAAGTATATTTATATATCAAACACAGAAGGAACATGTATCTGTATCCATAAAGGTATTTATGCTCACTAGCGTGGTGATGGATTAAAATTCTCATCCATTTGTGTACTTCACCAGGCATTGGTCCACATGGGAAAGTTAATATGCAGTAAGCTACAGTCCAAGTTAGCAATGGATTAGCCATCCTTCACCAGTTCTCTGTGTGGGTACTCCTGAGCCACCAGTGCCTTCGGGCAAGGTACCTTGCTGCAAAGTGGCCTACACTACCTTGCAGATATGAAAGCACCCAAATAGCTTAATAACACCATGGAGTTAGCAAATTCTCATCATAGCTTACTGTGCACTAACTCCCATAGAGCAGCCTTGAAACCATACGCATTACACCACTGCCTTCTATAGTGACCAGGTGCAAGCCTGGAACTATTACTCATGGCGGATAGAACAATGAAAATATTTGACTTTGGTGAGTATGAACCAGTCACCACAAGCAAGGGTTGCAAGTCAAAGCCATAATTAGCCAAAATATTCAGAAAGTAAACAGCAACAAGGGAGGTAGATGTATAGAGTCTTAATTGTCAGGCAAATGCTTATTACAGCTGATTAAATATACTGTTTAATTTTTTTGAGCACTTTCCCAACTAACTCACCCCATAGAGAGCCTGTGGAGCTCTGTTCCAGTGAAAATACCACAGCATTTAGGATATGAGTCTGGAGGCAACTAACACATAAATCAAACTGCAGGATTAAAATAATAATGGTTTCATGCTGTAAGTGATTAAATGCACTTTGGTGCACCGTGATTTAAAAGCTATGCAACCCAATGCACTTAGCAAAATAAGAGTGTTCATAATGGTGGGATAGCCTGTCCATTCCCTGTTGGATGAGAAGCCATTATTTGTGATTTTTTATAAGCAAGCAATCTCACATAAACAAGGCTGTATGTGTGAATACCGTAAAATAATTGTTTAATGCAGACATAAAATGAGAAGAAAATAAGAAAAAACTTTTAAAAATCCTTACATAATTTTCCTCCCAGGGAGCAGAAAGGAGAATCACACATGACAGATGTTAGCCATGTCACTTAATACATGCTCAGATCCACAATTACGGACATTGTAAACAGAATTAAACAGGAACAGCAGGAAAATTCTGATTGTCTAGTAAATAGTTAAACTGCTTCAAATCCTGCTAAAACACTGCACTACACTTAAGTTCCACACATGGCATTTATCACCAGCAAGGGATATAAGTAATCTAAAGGGAAACGACAAAATGATGGTAGATACTCACTTCTAAGAATAGCCAAAGTATTTGTCTAGTATTGCATATTGCAATGTACAGGCAGTAAACAATTCTGATAAACTGCACATAAACCTAATAAGAGTACATAACTGAAAATTAACACCTATTAACTGCGAAATTTTGAACACAATTAAGTATTTAACAGTGTTTTAATCACAAACAATTATACCACATACAAAGTTCTTATGGAAAAAATCCTATAAAGACAGCCTGCACATACACTCCAAATTCCATTTTAATCACCGTTTTCCCCCTACCTTAGTTCTTCTCTTCTGTATTTTCCCTTGTATCAATTTCCCATGAAAGTACAATCATCTGTTTACCAAAGCAAGAATATCACTCACAGCTCATTCCCATTTGCTATTTCCATTCTCCAGAAGAATATATTCATGTATTTAGACACATGCCTCACTTCTCCCTGCTCAAACACTGCTTGTGCTGCACATTCTTCCAAGCACCACGTTAACCTCCTTTCCCGTATTTTCCCCATATAACAGAAATTCAGTCAGCCTGGATTCTCCAGTGAGGGAATACAAGGCTGCAACTGTGCTTTTGTCCTTCTGGCCCGCTCTGCCGCAGTGCAAGGCTCAACTCTTTCCAGAATATACGGCAATGGAGAATCGGGCATAGCAGAAACCCATTTTGTCATAACCGCTCTCTTTTGTGATCGCAACCCTCCCCTTAAACAAGACAATTACTGTACAAGGCAAAACGCCCCTTCTGGCAAGCTAAAATGGCTGTAAAGAGGTAATTCCCTCACTTGGCTTCAGTCAGTTTAAAGACACTTTGCACTGCTCGCACAGCACAGTACCGTCTTCAGCAGACCCGACCGTATTATAACATATAATTAAGCATCATTTTGTAGCATAAACTCCTAACTGCAACTGCAGGCTTTTGGCTTTCAAGCATGGGGTTTTGACAAAATGAAGCTGAACAGATTTAGAGTCAGTTTAAACAGTTAAATGTCTATTTTCTTTCTAGTATTTTAAAACCTGAAAGTTGGAACGGAACTCTTCAAGTGGAGACTGAGATGCTGCCAAATTGTCTTAGTTTTCCTCACTTTAAGGTCAATGACCTGTTCCTATTTCTGCAGGCACTTTGAACTGTTATTGTTGAACTTTTGCAATAGTAGGAAAATATATTATCCTGAAATAAAAGGGAGTGAGGAAATACACACATATATGTACGTGTATGTGTACGTATGTACATGTTTTTCATTAAGCTGTAATAGAAACTTTCTCTGTGCAATTTCTAGAGATTATCTTAATGTTACCCATATCAGGATCGAAGACAAAATCCTCGAGGATTACATCAATAAAAATGTCTCGCATTTTGGGAGTTTTTAAACCGCTTCTGTTTGTTTTATCCCAGACAGGAGACTGGTCCTAGTTAATATTAGCAAGCAAGTGCAGCTTCCTTCACTTCTATCCACTACATAAATACAATTTGAAAATCTTCTTTGTCTGAAGCCCATCGTTGCACTGATCCAGCAAAATTTAGCCAGTACATTGGATGTGTAAAGCCTAATGTAAGTTAGGAGAGGTGGACAGCTGTAGCCCCACTTAGAGGCAAGACCCTTACCAGCACCCTGAAGTAGCAACCGTTGCCCTCTTGCTATTATAAGGAAAGGAAGTTACATCATCCGAGTGCCAAGGTTTGGAAACGCTGGCTTAACCACAACCACGCACTAAATAGTGCATGGCTTTTCAGTTACCTAGACCATCCTGCTTACAGGCCCAACTCAGCAAATAAGGGAGAACTTGCATAAAGCAGTCATAAGTTAAAGACATCAAAGGTGATATTCTTTACTAGCTCCCTAAACAGAGAGAATTACTCGTGTAAGATCCAGCACCAAGAAAGTTCCCACAAAGATCTGCAAACATTTAGAAAAGCTACTTTACTTAGGAATCAAATTAATAGTTGTTGTGTCTTCAACTTTTCTACAGATTCATTGAACTCTCAGGTAATTAAGGATGCATTCAGAGGGACAGGACAGATTCAGGTGCTTACTATGGCATCCAAGCTTCACAGAACAATGGGAAATTCAGACCACGTAATATCCAGAGATGTCACATCCTGTCTCATTATATTCGGGGTAGTCAGCGTGTTGCTCTTCACTCACACGTTGATCACAACCAGCTCAAGCACAGCTCCTATGCCAGGACTGTACTGCAAGATTACCAGTGAGGCTGAAAGAGCACAGGGCCACTAGAAAGCCAAATGTGGAACTGCCCAAAGGTAATGTTGCCAAGTCACTCTAGCACGTAGTGATGGACTTGGCCATTTCCCCCTGTACAAACACGTGATGTACACTCAAGAGTCACAGCCAGTGCCTGGATGAAACCTTCAGTCCTGATGCCCCTGAACTCTCCAGTGTGGGTATTTTAAATGTCTGCAGGTCTTACCTATAGAAACATTTTCATTTACAGTCAAGAGGAAGGTTTGCCAGCCCAATACAATACAAGTAATGGAGAGAGGTAGTTATAGGCCCAAGTTACATGTTTTCAACATTGCCAGCTCAGCTCTCCCCTTCCACATTGTCTTAAGTCGTCTTGGGGGTCCCTAGGCTCCACAGCCAGCTGTCAGAATACAACCCTACAACACCCTAAAAACCCCTTATATTTTCCCCTTAAAAAGCATTTTATTGCATTTTGGTGTTAGGCAACATCCTTGCATCGTGTGATAACTCCTACAGGTCAATTGGTTCCACAACAGGCCCAAAGTATAGCCAAGCACAACGCTTACTGCGGTGAGTTGTCCACCAGAATGGGATGGTTCTTGGCAATACATCAGTAGATAAATGTTTGCAGAATCTTTTTTCTTTTGTACAGGCAAAACAGCCTTTGCATTTTTCCCACTGTGATCAAGGATAGCTGAACAGAACTTACACTACTGTTGATAACGTTTCTATATTGTTTAACTAAATTCATTGTTCTCGCTCAAAAATATGTTCTTCACATTACTTAAACTAGAACAAAGTTTCACAGACCAACTCTAGCATCAGTATAAACTGTCATTTTAAAAAATGTCTACAGTTAACTCCATACTGCAATAAATTCACCACTATTACTACAAGTAAGAATAACCATCAGGTCTGGTCAAAATTGCAGTTGTTGGAATTGGGATTTTTTTTTTGTCCTTTCTTTCAACAAGCAGTAACAAGAAACAGGTAGCATCTATATGGGATTATACAGTCTCAAAACATTATAAAAACACTACAAAACAGATATCAATCTTCCACAGTGTACTATGGAAATATTATCATATTTATTTTACAGACTACCAAACCAGGTTAGAATGGTAAATCACATCCACAACCACATAAGGCGGCATTGACAGAACCAGGGCTGAATTCAGAAGGACAATCTGAAGGGTGAAAGAGGTACTCACATAATCAACTCTTCAATTAGGGCCTAAATGTATATCCTCTTTGTTCTAGTCATGCCCAAAAACTAGCAAAAAATATACAGTAAGTGAAAACTATATTATTTTTAAGTGATGTGTTTGACACCGCAATTTGCTATGTAAATCAAAAACGGCATTTATAGGCAGCAGAAAGAAGGACAAAGAATTCATACTGAACAGTCAGAATTACAATGTAGAAACTGCTTTGAAAGCCTTGGTAGAAAATAATGTGTTTTGCATCGATTATTCATCCTACTTCTAAAACAACATGTCATACATGTCCAACAGGGAATGAAAGAGCCAGAATAAATGGCTTCTATTCTACTAACTCTATCAAGAGGCTTGCTTAACAGATGTAATTCCAGAGGGATGATTTTGTCTATGAATAAAAAAAAATACTCCAGACAAATATACGATCTTATCAAATCCATAATGAGAGAAGAATAGAGAATGTTTGGGTGGGATGGGGGTTGTTTTGCTATTAAAATCTAGTACTGAACTCATTTACAGTATGAGCTCTATCGGAGGAAACTCTGGAATGTCTTCTCAGCTAGCTTAAACTGGCATTTTCTCAAGAAAACAGTCCCCACACATTTCCCAGAAGCTTGGCCTAATGTTCAGAGTTTAAAAAAAAAACAAACAGTTACACAGAAAATTTTGGATTTAGGGAAAATATTTTAAAAATAGAATTACATTAAGCTTTATCCATATTTGTAGTTCTGATATCACGATTACTTGGAACTTACAGTTTCAGGACACAACAGGACTCAAACCTGTACCTTCTACTACTGGTCCAGCAAATAGTTAACTACAGGTGTGATTTCTTTCAACTCTAACATGATGCCTATAAAAGCCTCTTTTTTGGGGGACGGGAATTATATATTAAAAGACTATCACATGCATTCTAACAAAGGGTTTAGAGATAACCGCAACAGCAAATACTGTAATAAATTCAGTAACCTACCATCTGTTTGCGATTTACTGAGAAATATTGTACTGGCCCGTGGATGATCTGATGGGTTGAATTCCATGTTCAAATCTGGAAAAAAAGAAGGAAAGAAAGAATAGCACAAAAACATTTATGATTATCCAACGGTATACACAAATTTTCTCATTCTTTTTAATAACACCAAGTTTACATACAGCTATTGTAAAAAATCCATCTTGAGGCCCACTTTTTTATCCTTCTTTACACTTTTTGGTATGCAAATCATTTGCATCTACACAGCTTCAGGATTAGACTTCAGTTCTATGGGCTGCTTTTGGATTAAAACAGATAAAGCAGCTTGAAAAGTTCGTACACAAGAAGTCAGGAGTTATCAATTTACCATCGGTTTCTTCCCACTATGCCCCAAAGCCATTGCTAAGCACAGGAACACAGCTTGTTATATGTAATTATAGAAGAATCGAGTATTATAAAGCAAATACGCAATCCTCTGCAGATAGATGGGTTTCTAGGATTACATGTGATTAAAATAAGTAGGTGTTGCAGCTGAATGTAAACAAGTTAAATCTAGGCGAGAGTGTTTTAAATGGCCAAGATGACAAAAACTTGGAACTTTCCTGATACTTCACAGATGGACATATTCCTTGCCGTAACAACTACTCAAAAAAAAAAAAAAAAAAAAATCCCCAAACCAAACCAGTCCTAAGAAACACTTACCAGTTTAAAGACTCAATTCTATCACAGCTTATACAAACTTCTATGAATGTTATTTTCCCTGTCAAGGTTAAAATGCATTGAATTTACTTGTTCCCAAGTTCCACTCCACTACCAATTTGTCAAAACTCTCATATGCCTGCATCCACTTGAAAGCCTGCTACTAAAAATAGCACATCATTTTTTATCATTTTCTTGCTTTCCCAGTGTGCCTATCTCAACCTTAGTTCTCTTACATTCTTTTGATCTCCAGATATACATTCTCTTGCACTTGATGCAGGCATTTATGCGAGAATACATATAGCACTGATATGTTTATCTTCTGTGATTATCCCAGGCTTTCTACATTTGTCTCCCTCCCCTTTCATATTTCTGTGAAAGCTCAGCAAAACTGGAAACTAAGCCCCACGTCTTATGAAAACAAAACGTCTTTTTTGCCCAGGACTCAAGCTCTCCTGTCTACAGATTTCCCTGTTCCTTCACCATCCATCACCATCCTCTCTTCTCCCTTTCCCTTTTATTTACTAATTTACTAGGTCTTCCCCTTCCCTGCTTTTTTCTCCTGACCTCTCTACAAATCTAATTTCTATTTGTATTCTTTCCCTTTATGCTCTCTTGGTTTCCTTTTCATCTCCCTGCATTCTGCAGCCCATGAGATGAGCGGCTTGACATGCTGCTGGTACCGGGACACAACCTCTGGAATAAACATGATCTTACTTACAAGGAAGAACCCAGAAACACAGAAGAGCAATTCCTCAGTTGGAAAAGGGGCTTACTACTATTATCAAACTCACAAAGAGGAAAAAAAAAGAGTGGGGAAAAAAAAAAAATCTAAGAATTTTAAGGGAAAGTAATTTTGATTCTCCCAGAAACCACAGTTTGCAGCCACACTTGGAGAAGATTCTAGGAAGATCATCTTACCACTACAAGTTCTCACTCGGAAGGACTGTGAATTAGAAAGAATGTTTTCCTGTTACTTTCTGCATCTTATTTAGACATAGAAAAGAAAAAAAAAAATAATCACCCATTGAGACAGATAGTGTTGGTAAAGATTGTTTTCCATTTCAGGGTAGTTTTTCCATTAAGTGGAATTCAAGATGCAATTCATTAAGTAAACAGCAATCAGCACTTTAAAATGAAAAAATACATTGTCTTTTATCATCCTCATCATCTTTTACCATACAGTACAATACAAACAAACAAAAATGCTGCTTTTTTTTTTTTTTTTTTTTTAAACCACTACAGACAATCTTTCTACAAATCTTTTAAAGTACAGCAATGTAAATTCAGTCAACAGAAGAAGACCGGCAACGTGAAACTGAACTCAACTTACAAAACACTGCCCCTAAACAGACAAGCATTCCTTTCCTTCAGGCCCAGAAATTTACCTGCTCAGGGAGTAATAACAACCGGGTACAGGCTTACAGTCTGCTTGCAGGGCCGAAAAGAAAGTAAAAGCAATTGCCACATCTTGCAGTCAAGTTGCAACTATTTAAGATTCCTGTGTTATAAAAGGCTATTATGCAGAAGCAGTAAACCAACAGAGGACTTAAAGTCTTTCTGAAAAAAAGCATGAACTACCAAAAAGCACCGTCTCTCAGATAAACTGTTATGCTTCTGACAGGAGCTGAAAGAAGGCCAGCAAAATCCAACCTCAGCAGCTGCAGAAGCCACACCAGGGATTCTGAACCATCCTGGGAGAGGCAGCTACCCGCTGCCAGGCAGTGGCCGCAGCTCCTTCCCACCACTGAACCCCACAAAGCACCACGTGTCCTCTTCTCTCCACATCCCTTCTCTCACATCCTCCCCAGCAACAGCAGCCATCAAACACATCCATCTGTCTTTCTTAAACTGCCTGCACAAAAATCAGAGGAGGAGAACATGGGTTTGGGGAGCAGCAAAGTCTGCCAGGGAAGGTTACCAGCACAAGGTGGCCAGAAGAAGACAAGTGCTGCTGAGAGAGGCTGGCTCCCCACCTTGCCTTTGAAGAACAGCATAGGTCTCATGAGGTTGCAGGCAGAAGAAAGTACTAACTGTTTGGTGAGTACCTGTAACGCGATCACTCTCAGTTCCTCCAAGAAAAAGCATCAGGCAAATTGGAGCATCCCACAGGTGGCCTGTGGACCACACCACTCCATGCCACCACTGCTGGCATACAGGAGCATTAGAATGGATGAAGTCACACAACACGTAACACTACAGTCTCTGGTTGATCTTAGATGTCTTAATTTATTGTACAACTTGAAAGCAAATGCCTTTTTGAATCTGGCAACAAATTCTTACAAATCTGTCATTAGAAACCATGTTACAGAAGAAAGTGATCAAATGATAGACACATATCTGAAGCTAGTAACTCGTCACCAAAGGGCATTATCCACCAAAAGGTTACCTCCCTCCTAAATAAAGTAATATATTCATACTGCTTTAGTGTTATCAGTAGTTCTTTCTAGTATTTGAAAAGTATCTTGAAGAACAGCCACAATATGAAAGGTTTACCCATTTTGTAATGGAATAGTCAAAGACAGAGATTTAAACTCACACAAGCCATACTCTACTATTTGAAGGACAGGAAAATGAGAGCTAGAATTTCAATTATTGAAATCTGCACAAGAATTTTCTCCATCGCTGGCATTGACTCATCATAGCCTTACAAAGGAAAGATTTAAAGTGGGTACTTCTTCCAACAGTTACCTTGCACTCCAAAATCAGCTTTTAAGAAAAAGTCACTGTGTTGTAGACAGTCCAAATCAAAAATCTTTCACTGTAGATGTTCTTTCCAGTTAAACAGGTGTGGAATATTTTCTTACACCTTTTCATAGTTCAAAGATCAGGTTTTCTTTTTTTTTTTTAGTTCTAAAGAACTGTTAAGTTATGCAAAACATCACTCCCATTCTGTAAACACATAAACAGCATGATGCCCCATGAAAATGTCAGGGGTTTTGTCTTCTCAGGATCAGAAACCAAAGGTGTGTGTCTATAAATACATGTATATGTACACACGCATATATCTGTATCTATATAAACGTATAGTTAAATCAAACCTAATGTTTGGTAAGCCAAAGCAAAGTCAGCCTCAGGTACACTTCAGCTAAGAGATCATGTGCCTAACAGAATTCATATAATTTTGGAGGATTTGGGCAAGACCAGAGTTACAAATACATGCAAATGTACTCAGGACTGCATTTCCTTCCTTGCTTAGCAGCACGCCAAAGTAGCAGGAATTATAATGAGCATTCTGATTTATCATGTTGAAATAATTCACTCTGTCTCCAAGAAAAAGAAATTGATTTTGCATATAACTTTATTTGGTACATAACTGCGCTGAAGTTTAAGACAACCACCAGAAGATCACAAGGAGATTCACCCTGTACACTGTGAGAAATTTAGTTCCTAAAGCCACAGTAGCTGCACTCAAATAGGACCATAAAAAGAAGCGAACTGTAAAACAGTTCAGTTTCAGACTTCTGCTAAAGCCCAGGCAAGATTCTAAATCTTAAAACAAGATCTTAAAATCCATTACTGAGACCAAAAATACTGAATACAGCCTCAGTTTGCGCTTTTTAAAAGGAGAAGAATAAATTCAGATCAGTGTAGAAGAGAGCTACAAGAATGACTGGAGGACTGCAGAAAATGCCTTCAAAGGAGAGTCTGAGCTCACACCATTCGGCTGATGAAAAAGGAAAACTAGGAGGTGTCTGTAGCTCACATGTACCCTCACAGGGGGAGAAGAGTAAGTACTAAAAGCTCTCTCTAACCTAGCATACAACATAGCAAAACCAGTGGAAAATGAAAGCAGAAACATCTTAATTTTGAACTTGGATAAAAAAAAAAAAAAAAAGGGAGGATAACTAGGCACTGAAGCCCCACACCCAAGGAACTCAACTTATTTTGATGTTTTGTCTTTCTAGAAGATTCTTTCAGCCAAACATCTTTAGGCTTCAGTCCAACATGAGTATTTAGGCTCAATTTAAGAATAACTACACGCAAGTTACTGGCTTATGATTCATATGCAGCTCAGATCAGATGATCCCAGAGGCCCCTAGCTTAAGTTCTGTAAAATCCTCAGAAATAGCAATATTTAAATTCATAAGCACAAAACCTCAGCAAATCCCAGTGGCACATCTGTAAACTTTCTAAAATTGCACCAAACTCTGCTGCAATTCTTCAGAAAGATCTACATTTTAAGACCTGTGGTCAGAATATGTTATGCAAGATAAATACAGAAAAGGCCGAGACTAAATCTTTCATGGCAAAGTTTTAACCAAAGAAAAAGTTTCTTCAACTCATGAGCCGATTGAGATAGAGACAGGCACCACAAGAGGATGAAGGATGGGTGCTGTAGCAACTAACTTCTAAACAACATGCATCAAAGCTTCTGCCGTGACACAAACAGGAAAAACCAACACTGTTGCTGTTTTTGTAACGGTGCACGTGGGCTGCAGCACAGGGAGCAGGTCTGCAAATGTGTTTTTTCTGTCAGAAAAAAATAAGATGTTATTTCCTTCCTTTTGAACAATGAAAGTTGGGCAAGTTTGCACTGCCAAAGCTCTGATGCTGATTCAATAACGAACTAAAATCTAAACTGAGTAAAACACACTTGCTTTAGACTTAAACAGTTCTGAAATAATCTGGTGGAATTACTTTCCTTCCTCCCGTTCCCCCCTGGGACCACAGGCTACCACTGCCACCGCACAACCACCACTACCACTAAGAAAAGAGATAGTGTCACATATTAGTTTAATGACCTATCATACGCCTCAAAATGAAATCAATCCATATTTTTTGCTTCCCAGAAGATTTTCTTTTTCTTAGTTATCTAAAGGGACTTCAGGTAAGAAAAGAACAGATGCGTTCAGGGCATGTCACAGAGGAAACCACAGCTGAACGGGCACTACCTGAATTAATCAACCTCTCTGCCATCTTTTCCCCCCCCACAACCTGACATTACAGAGCAACTGCCTGCTACGACCTGGTGGGTGGAAAACACCAAAAACACCACAAAGTTGCTTATCAAGAAATTAAAAGAATGCAAGCAGCGAGCAATGTTTGATTAAGCCCTGCGTGTTTCCAGAAAGCCTGTCGAAAGGGAAGAAAAAACAGTTGCCACGGGAGCGGAGGGAAAGGGAAGCACAGGTGACCTGTGGGAAGGGAAAGGCTTCCATGGAGATGTCAAGGGCAGGGTTTTCAGTGGGACCTGATGCGGGTGGGGAATGGTGCCTTCCTCGCCGATGCCACCTCCATGGTACCAGCAGGACCCGAGATGTTATTTCTCCGGCTGGCAGAAAGAGTGAAGCTGTTGCTGCAGCTGTCAGTGTACCAGCCCGTACGAATGAGCTGCTGTCATCTCTGGGAACAGAAAGAGAAACAGCATTCCCCAGGCACAGAGCAGGGAATAAGTTTCCCCAACGCTGAACCTAGAAAAAACTGCTGACATAAATTTCAAAGGTCTCAGTGCACCTTATGTCCTTCTGCTTCTCTTTTACTCCGGTGGGCTTCTCCCCTCTATTAACACCAATTAGCCATTTAAATGTACAGTAATGAAAATATTCCCTTAAACATTACCATGTATTATAATTCCCTCAGGAGTTGGTAAGAGTTAAATGGGTCCCTCAGCAAAGATCTCCCCCATCTGCCTCTACACAAATGAAGCAAAACCCCAAAGATTACTTTAAAAAAGAGAGAGCAAAGAAACAAGATCGAAGAAAGCAATCTCTCACCATTATTATCGACTTTCTTAAACTTTGTTATAAATCACCATGATTTATGCAACAGAGCCACGATACAATCTTACATTTGGAAAGCCGCATGACTAAATCTAGTACTAAAGTTTCCATTTGAGACTTCTGTAGGTTCATGTGTCTAAATCGTGGGATGCGCCAAGCACTGGGACTAAAATAATTCACTGGGATGAATAAATAAACAAAGCACTGGGGTGCTTTCTGTTCAGAAGTTTTTACAGCTTTCAAGTCGAAATAAGACTGCACTGTATAGGCTGATTTCACTGGTTAGTAACAATAACTGCATCTGCTTTTACACTAAAGCTTCCAAGATGTGAGATCCACTACTAGAAGTTTCAGCTCATGCCATTCAAACATCACACAATCACAGCATGAAGATTTAGCAGTATCAGACCACAAGATTTATCTGTACCTTCTTAGAGTACTTCATGTCTTGTGTAAGCAGCAACTAATCTACCCCAAATGAAAACGCCTCCCAGCTGTGTTACTGCCTGTAGTATTCTTGTAAGAACAAATGTTAATGATGACGTTCCAGTGCTTTTTAACAGTGATTACGAGGAGAAAAGAAAGTTGGAAATTGGAAGGCTTTCAGGAGGCAATTGGCTGGAAGGGCGAACTCCTCCAGGTTTGGCTAGGCTGCTGGAAAAACTTGGATATAATCTTTGCTCCCCTGGAGCTACAGTATTCTCTACGTACCATTCCAAGCAAACAACGGGCACGACATTTCTCAGCAAGCTCCAATTACATGGTGACTCTGCTCCAGGCTCTGCTCTGATCTCGATCTTCGAGGAAGACACAGAGATAGTTCATCAATAAAAGGAGCCCTCTGCGGCAAATAATGCTCGTTCCTGTACAGTTATTCCTCACCAGTCAGCCAAGCTACAACACTGAGTAGTTCTCACGGACAAAGCTGTATTTATTTTCTCTTCTAGAAGGACGATCACATATATAACTTTTCACAGAACAAGGCTGAACAAGGTTTGTACCCGGAATTGTTAGGTTTTTATCATTTTTCAGGATACGCATTGCCCTTCACAGTAGTCTCTCCCAGCTAGACTCATCTGAAGAGCAAATTAGATCAGCTGACACAATGTGGCATGTAAGTCTCTGTTTTAACATCTCCTTATATTTAGAACAGAAAAGATACCAATTAATAAATCTTTTCTCTCTCAAGTTCATCTCATAAATGTCTTTCATATATTCCAGTACTGTATTTATTAGTTTTTGCTTTAACTGTAACTAAAACAAAGCTTAAAAGTTTTATTGATAGATAAGTTAGCAGAAGATAAGAAAAAAAATGCAAACACGTATCCATCCCATCCACACCACCACCCCTCCCCCCCAGGAAAATGGAGAGGAAAAGACAATTTCTCCACATTACACAAAGAATTTAGCATGTACTTAGAGGTCATCATGCTCAAGAGTATTCCCACTCCTTAAACAGAATTGTCCACTGTAAAAAGTGCCTAATGTACAATATATGGCTGTGCGTATATGTATTTACATCATACTCAAATACTGCTTCTCCAGCTTTTGAGTATAATATAAAGCATGATTCTTCATTACAGTACCCTAAAAAAACCTGAAGCATAAATAAAATACAATACAGTAGAGGAATGCAGAACATGCTCTACTCCAAAAGCCAGTTCTTTATGTCAAAATATCTTGATATAAAGAATGTCATTTTCCCTTCACTTATCCAAATGGAAATCTAAGGCCAGCAAGGAGAAGCAACTTTTCAAATATGGTACCTTTAAGATTTTCCAGCAAAACCAGTTTTCTGTGCATGCATGTGCACACCTCCCTTCCCTCCTGCCAGCATGCTCAAGCCATGCTACAGCATGGGGGACACTGACAAACACTCAGTTGAAAACTGTCCTCCCAGAAGGCCCCCCACCATTTTTTTATGAAAGAATTAAATTCTTCTTTATGAAGCATTCAACAGAATGTAGCCCAAGAATCACAACTGGACCCAAAACTTGTTCGTATGCAGGGTATCCAGGGATATAAAGTGGACATATGCTGGAATACAAACGGACTCCAGAGATGAGGGGCAGCATTCCCTATGACATTACTGGTTTTCATAGACAAAAATTCATTCTAAACCCTCATTTTCATTATAGTGAGAGTACAAGCAGATTTTTAGAATGAAAAAATTCCATTGGCACAGCAAGTGGAGCCCTGCGAGTCCACCACACGTAAGAGTTTGCATTGCTTCCGACTCCTTGGCATCAAGCAGGGAGCAAGTTCCAGCCCAGCAGCTTCAGGTAGCCAGAGCAAGACCCAGCAGACCCAGCAGCCTCCCTCAGAGGTCTCGGGTCTGCAAACAACCACCTGCCTCAGCTCACCTGGATGAACACACTGTCAGGGAAACAAAGCTGAAGCCCAGCAAAGCTGGTCTAGTGCTTCTCACCAAAAGGTAAGGAAACATACACGCAACGTTTCAGATCTGCTGTTGGAATGCAAACTTGGGGCAAGCCTTGCCATCATTTTTTCAGAAGCATGGTCTGCTCTGAATGTGATAAGTAATATAAGCAATAGTATGAAGACATTATTTCCACAAAACCTTTTTTTCAATAATCTTATGTGATATGGTTGCCCTCAAGCAATGGAAGATGGAAAAAGGAACGACAGCACACGCTTTAAAAAGAGTATCTTGCCTTGCTCTTCTGCACTTTGCTGTGCATGTCCCATCATTGCTCATTTGCTCACTGCCGACCTTTCCATTTTGTTACCAACTAGCACTTTTTGGCACTTGAGAACACAGTACTCCAGTTCCCCAGTTCCACCTTATCTCTAACAGCCTTCCTCTGTTAAATGACACAGAAGCCAGCTAACGCACCGTAGATGTGATCGTATCGGTACGCATCCCATCAGAAACACAGGCTGGTGTCTCTCCATTCCACGTGCGTTTCCACGTAAGGTGGCAGGATGTCACCACCTGGACCGCTTCGCCACATGTTTCCAGGGGGTTTTATTAAGCCCCAAACTACTGCCTGCTTTTGTCAATGTCACTTGTGCCCCACTTACAGCACAGGTAGTAACAAAAGGAACAAAGCCGCTGTCCTATTAACCTCAAACTGAAATTTACGTATTTCTCCAATGCCCCGGTGACACTGAGCACCACAAACACTTTTTCCCTGATGCATTTTCACTTAACATATACATCACTTTAAAATGAATTTACTTTGCCCTATTAGATCCAAAGGTAGAAAGAATGGAACATAAACAGTTATGAAAGACTTTTAAAAAAATGATTAGTAATTTAAAAAATCTTATTGTTCTTCCTATAAATGTAGCAGAAAAAAATTACATTATGATTCACTTATCCCTCACTATAACAATCATTTAACGATACACGTGAAATCTTTTACAGCTATAAACAGTATCATTACGGACCTAAAAAAATCATACCAGGTGTTGCCATATCAAATTATTTTACTTGCCATTTCAAAACGATCAAACAGTACTACCATGCTCTCCACCAAGAGAGGTATCAAGTCATCAATGCCCCAAGTAAGGCTGGCTGTGATCCCAGCCAACCTTGCCAAAAATTTAACCCAGATGTTAGCAGCTGGCAAGAAATCATTTGTCACTGCGTGAAACATGCAATACCAGTCAGCAGAAGTGTTGGGTTAACCTACAGTAAAGGGAACCAATTTTACTTGAAGACACAGATCAATACAAAGGCAGCAGCATAACCATCATCATCATCGCTTCACAGTTCGGCTGACATTATAAACTTGAAACTTAGATTGAAGCCTTACCTGCAGGTTTGCACCCAGGTGTACACATTTCACCATTCCTCAAAACACAGACATTATTGCCATGGGAATCATTAAGAAAGGGAATGACCTGAAGGATTTATTATGTTCTGCAAATCAGGGTACAGGAGCTTGAGCTGTAGCTCAACTCTTCATCTGGAAAAAAGTAACTCCATAATAGTGACTCAAGTTCTGAGGAGCTGCCACACCAGCCCAGCAGAGCAGGTCAAGCTTACCCTTCCTCATTCCCTTATGGAAATGATTTTAATAAATGCCAGTGAAAATGGCATCTTTCCAGGATCTCTTCTTTTTCCTTTTACTTCCCTACTGACCTGTGCGACCCGACATTAAAGTATTTATCAAACATTATTAGGTAATCTGTGAAATACAAACAGAAAAAGAATCTGTTCTTGTTTCTCAGAAAATTTAGTGGAAGTGTATCATGAAACACTTGTAAGGGTATGTCTGTGACTTCAAGGGCAGCAGCTGCTTTTTCAATATGCAAAAATATAATTTGCAATCTTTTCTGAGAAACACCACAGGATACTTAGTAAACTACAATAAGAGGCTTTCAATATTTCCCCTGCAGATTTGTATTCACATGGCAGCCAAATTACCATGCTACCAAGATACAGTGTTAAAATCAGTACTACCTGCAGATAGCCACCTGAAATTGGAAAGCAACTGACATTAAATTAAAAACCTCTCTCATCGCTGAAATTCTACATTTGTGCACGTATGCGAAAGCCCACAAACCCATACCGCTAAAACACCTGCATATGTATATACACACACACCTGAGTCACTGAGCACTTCTGTTGCCAAGTTGTAGTGCTGCTAAGCCCAGGAGGCTCAGTCTCCTCAGTCTTATGCCAGAACACGTACAGTATAGCTTGCTCAACATACATCTATGTAATTCTTGCACAGACTCCAGACACTGTAGCTTCTGAAACCCAAACGCCTGCCACCGCCAGGTATTTTGCCTGTTCCTCAAAAACCCCTTGACTCACATTTATACGTCCTATATATCAGGCAAATAAAAAGGAGGAAGAAGAGGGGAAAAGATACGTTAAACTTTGAAGAAAACAACTGCAGATCTTTAATTGACTTTTATTCTCAGTCTTTGATTGAGTTCTTTAATTGACATTTGTTCTCAGAAGAGTCAGCTCAGAATCATTAAGTGCTAATCTTGGAGAAGCACCTTATAACAATTGAACATGTTTCAAAATTATCACTGTGGGAGATAACATTACCAGAATGATAAAAAGCAGTACATCGATATCTTGATATTTGCTGTGAATTTATACTGATCTAAAACACTGCCATCCATCTTCATTGTGATTTACTGTATTACTCTGAATATGTGAATAGCCCTAAACAGCCACAGAGAAGTCTTACGTATTTTTAAAACAAAGTCATACAGAAATGTTTTGTTCTTGTCCCAAACATGGACTTATTCCCAAAATTACACTGGCTTAATGCCCAGGACAACTAACATTCAGTCCCAGGGCAGTAATTAGTTTCAGATCCAGTATCTTCCAACTCTTGCAAGCTTGCAACCAGCTTTTAATATGAGCCCTAGGCAACTGAAAAAGGGATAAAGGCAGCTTCCTATTTGTTTTTCTCCCAGTCCTGTGGACACAGTCACTCTACATAATACGCAAGTCTTGAGGCTGCTCAGCCACAAGTAATGCAGCCATTCTAAACTCAGGCCGATGAAACCTTCCCAGATCAAACCTAGAACAGGGATACTGGTGCTATCGGTAAGAAGCGGGAATGTCACTGTGAAACTGCAATTCAAAGACATGTTGCAGAGAACACACACAGGGTTAAATTATGTACAGTACAGACAAAAAAGTTGAAGGGGGTACTCGTATTTCCATTACAGATGAGGAACTGAGGCAAAAGAAAGTCAATGCATCATTAAAATCCTGGTGCCGTTTTGCACTTAGTCTGCACCTCCACAGATCAGACTCCAGGCCTCGATCTATCTAGTTAGCCAGAAAGAGAAGAGCACGTACTTCGGCACCATAGGACCATCTTGTCCAATCTTAATATTGCTGCTTTTAGGTGCCTAATTCAAAGCTAGTCAACCAGTTGCCCTACAGTCACTAACGCATGCCCTTTCAGGAGTGCATTTGTCCACTGGATGTTTGCCTAATCATAAAACAAAAATTCGGGAAGGAATATATCATACTGTAGACATGCTGACCCTGTATCTTTCCTGATACATTTCTTGACAAAGCTACCAGGGAATTAATTCAAAGTATACATAAAATATGTATTTCAGTTAGTGCTACACTAACCTGGTCATAGTTTGCTATAGTCTGCCTCTAATCATTCACATTGACACTGTGTGCCGCTTCTTTATTAAGTAGCAAGCTTATTCCCAGATTATGGGAATTGTTCCATGTACCAAGGCTACTGGAAAGATACATACAAACCTCAGACGCTATGTAATGTAACATTTTTGGACAAACATTTCCTATTATTGCCTGGCAGGGAAATGTTAATTTAAGTCACCAAGTTCAATTCTTTTGAGCTACTTTTGCCTTAAGTAGCTCAACGCGTTCAAATGTTCATGGCAAAATTCAGACCTGTGCTCAACCTGTCGCGTAGATACACTGAAAGCAACAACTGTGAATTGCTACCACAGAAGAGTTAAAATCATGTCATGTCAGTCTACACTACTGCTTTCAGAGTTGCTATGACAAAAGAAAAATCAGAAAAACAATATATTAAATCAGGAAAGATAATACCTAAAGCAGCATGCTAATCAGAATGATTTCATCAAGTCTCCTCCAAGACCATCTACTGAGGGAATCTACTGATGGGGAAGAATAACCACATCATTAGCAATTTGTACTCCTGTCAGGAATGCATTTAGTCACACCATAGATTAAATGTTTAAGCAATTGCTAAGCAGACGTGAAATTTTCCAGTCTGAAGGCCTATGTCTAATCCACCAATAAAAAATTAAATACAATGAGGCATTTCACTCCGGACAGCAGTTCCTCACTTCAAATCTCATCAGAGGTTTTTTCATTAAAACAGGACAGACAGTTGACATCCCAGGAGATATTTTGCTGGCAAGTGCTGTATATATAGAAGCAGATATCCAATCAAACTCTGACTGCCCTTTAGAAATGAAAAAAAAAAAAAAAAAATACAATTTCATACATTCAGGAATCACCACATAAAGCGAACATGTGGTATTTACCTGAAAGTCCTACCTTTCTGAAGAAACTATTTTTAACAATAGTGCCCTGATATTTAAAGTACCTGCATACACAGAAGGAAAAATCAAGCAGTTTTGTAATGGGACATTATGTCTCTTAGACCTTCTGAACTTCCTTAAAGACATAGCAAACATTTGCATAACCATACAACCTACCTGGGCTTCCAAAAGGCTTTAACAAGGTCACCTGCTTCTGAAACTAAGCAGACACTCAGTGCTCAGAAAGGCCAGGCACAAATTGCTTAAAAGATGGGAAATGAAGCACAGGATGAAACAGTCAACTTTCAACAACTGTTCTCTGTTGTTTTTCAACCATTCAAAACCATGAAGTGAATTTCATAGGACTGCAAAGTCTGCAAATGATATAGCAAACTAGCATCAGCTACGAAGAATGTCTTGGTTACTGCTCAACAAAATGGCAGATGTAGATAAACACAAAACACTGGGGCACATAGGAAAAAAAAATAAATCCTAACTTCATCTTCAAAATGATAAGCTTTGAATATTCCTAGTCAGGCAACATGTTGTAGGAATTGGGAACAAATGCAGCTAGTACAGAGAGATTCGAACCACAGGAACGGAAGAGGTTCTTCAGCAACATTAACGCTTTGGAACTACTTTCCACGAGACACTGAAGTCACTGAAGCTCCTACAATTTCAAAGGGTTCAAAGGGATTAGACAGGTTCCTGGAAGACAAATTTACTAAGAACTGCAAAGTACCGAGTACCTGCTTAGGAAGCTCCCAACGTGCAATTTTAGGGCAACTAGGTATTCCAAAGAAATATTGTTATGTTTCTCTGTTCTTATATTCTGGCATCAGCTCCTTCGGGGACAGGAGAGAGGGCCGGGCAGAATGTCGGTATAACCAGCACCGCTCACATTAAAATTCTGTTACCTTGTAATCTGATAAACTAGAAGAATACACAGCTTAAATTAAACCTTTGTCTTTGAGAGCTACTAAAATATCTGAATTAACTAAACCCAAAGCAGGGAATTTACTAGACCAGCATGTAGTTTTTAAGCAAGGAGAAGAGCTGTCATTGCCTAGTAGTTTAACATTAACTAACTTTTCTCCATTGCTGCAGTTTTCTTAGCTTTCCAGCATTAGATTTATTGCAGCATATGGACTTTCATCCTCAGAGAGCACTGAGCAGACATGTATTTGTCTTTCTGGTAGCTGATGTTCTGGAAAGCAAAGGGAAGGGAGGTACCGCATGCTTTGTGCATCGACTGCAGCAACCAAAATGCAGGTGAGTCAGAAGTGAAACAAGTCCAAACCAAGTTTTCTGAAAGAGCCCAATTATTCATCTGCTACAGGCCATGCTACTGCTCCAGTTAACTCTCAGCTCAGTGGACTGTCGTGCTGCAGTTCTTCTGGCTGGAATAATGCTCATGTCCCATCTAACACTATACACGTGTTGATGCACTGCCAATTGCCTAAGGATCTGGACCAGCGCAGGAAGAATTGGTCACTAATCTTCTTTTTCCTACCAGTGTACACCTAGACTGAAGCCATATATTAAAAAACAGGCATCTCTGATTTGTAAAACAATGACTAGAGTTGCTAGTTCTGCAGGAAAAAATTTACAGTACTTTTGGATAGAGAGGAACAGAGGCTTTAGGTTTTGGGTTTGGTGTTTTGGGTTGTTTTCCTCCACATGCCACTCTGAAAATAGGTTAAATGCAGAAGATTTTGTAGGCCTTTGCTGTCCGTGCAAGCAACACACGAGCGATTTCAGCTTTCATCTGGGTTGCTTTGCTCATTATAGTCCCTACATCTTGCAGTGGGCAGCTGCTTCATATATGTGAAACAGCATGACAAACAGGAAAACAGAGTATGAAATAAACTAAAGAAGAGAAATTTAAAATCAGAAATAGGAAGAAAAAGAGGCGCTATACTGGACAGGCAATACTGTGTAAAGCATAGGGAAAAGAAAAGCTACAACAGCTAGTGAGAGAAAAGACCTAAAATGCAAAAGCCTACTCGGGAACAGGCAGGGGAGACAACCAAACCACAGGAAGGCAAAGCCATGGCTCAGGAGTTGGCATCTAACAGCTTTTGTGGAACGCTTTTGACTGGTATTTATTAACATGTTATTCAACACATAGCTTGTAACGCATTTATACAACAGAGGGGTTTTGAAAAAGCCTTGGCTGTAAGGAGGGACTAGATCCTGACTCCACCAAAGAGCCAACACCAGAAGCACATCACTGCTCAGTGAGAGCTAGAGAAACTTCTAACACTTCAGTCAATGCAGATCAAAACTGCCGCTACTTTTTATACACTCCCAAGACCTTGGTGGAACTATTTTTTGTCAATATTTTTCAAAATACCACAAGTTCACATTTCTAAAAATTAACAGGTTTTGGCCACAGAGAAATATTCCATGTAGCGTTTTCATTCTGATACACACTTTTTAAAATAGAGATTTCCCACATTTTATAAATCAGCCAGCTGGAGGGACAAATTAGAAATATAACAAAACAAAAATATTTTTTTCTCTTAAACGATGAGGCTTAAATGTTCCCTTACTGCCTTAAACTTCTTCAAAAATTTGTGAAGGTACAACGCTGTCTTATGATTTAAAGACCTGAGTGGCCTCTGACCACCTGCAAAAAGACAAGAGGGCTGTCTTTCTCTGCCTGCCCTTCAGCCGCATCCAAGTTGTGAAGAAAAATCACTTGACTGACCAGAGTTTCACCTACTGCCTGTGTTCAGTTTGGATCCAATCTGTACTTCACCCTCATTGCCCCACCAAAAAATTCCTTGCTACTTTTGCATAATAATGCTGCAAATTCTGGCAGCTCCCAACGTCCTTTTATATAAGGAGAAGAATTAATTTCACTTTGCTGCTTGTACTTTGTCCTAGGGACATGAAACACACACGGGATTTGACTGTATAATCTCCAGATATGTGGGAGGGATTTGGAGGCTTGCCTGAAAACCTGCCACTCCTTATGCATTCAAAAGCTCGACAGCATGTTTTTTCAAAGTACGCATCCATGTAGCTGAAATCACAACTGAGTTCCTTCACTGTGTATCATCAAAAACATTACCAAAAAAACCCAAAAGCCATACAGGGAAGAGAGTAAAATAATACTAATACTACTAATAATAATAAAAAATAAAAACCCAAACAACAACAAAACACAGGACGTCTATTTAATACCTTGGGCTTGGGTCCTGTTGTAAATGAGAAGAGCTCTAAAGAAGTTAATGTATTTACACTAATTTACACTATCAAATAACTTCAGTGGTTTCAGTCTAAATACCAGCAGATCAGTCACCATAAAATACAGCCACCAGAATTGACATTGACGTCACTGCTGTTGGCAGCTTTTTCTGAGAACTTGTGGACTGGCTGAACCTTAGCCTTTTTTCAACAAACACTCCAGCCCGTAACACATCAGCAGTTCCAGTGACAGTAGCACTTGACAGGTCTTCCCGTTCCCTTTATCTATTACTCTTCAGCATGCCTTGGTCTTAAGGCAACTGGAAGTTTTCCAGGTATCAATGAAGTCAGTCTGTTTTTATTTACCAACAACAGACTAAGATTTTCAAAAATGCCACAGAAAAAATTCACTTTTGCAATGTTAAAGAACATTCCAATTATTCTATTTGAAGACTCACAAAACTGAAGAAAAATACAGGAAAGAGACAAGGTTCAACTCGACATTTTTTACAGCACAAGTACTAGCAAGGTGAATCTAGCTGAAAGGTATCTGCCTTTGAAAAATCATTAGCATCATCTTTGTTTTCTGTTTTTCACTCTTTAAAACTTGATGCTGTCTCCAATCTGTCTGACTTCAAAAGCAGAAAATGGTTTGTCCTCAATATGATTATCTCTGCATACTGAAAATCACTTTATAAGTGTTTTTAATTTTGACTTTTTTGTTGTTTTCTTCCTTATATACCTTACATTTAGTCTTTGAGATATGCAGATGAAACTCCCACAACTGGACACCAATTTGCTCCCATATAAATAAGTGGAAAACAGCTAATCTATTCCTTAAGTCTTTTTAAGATCTTAGTCACTTTTTACCAATGCTGACAAGAGATGCCCTGAATTATTTTGATCAACTGAATATGGAAATATATTCTGCAAGTTCACAGTACTTCATTTCTTCAAAATACCAGGATGACTGAAGAAACAGCAACAATTTTTGAGACGCCCATCTCAAAGATTTCCCATGTGCCTCACGCCTTGGCTTTGGGTACATACATTGTACTCCACGGCACCCGTAGACCATCAGCTACCGGTATTTCTGGCATTGTCTTTTCTTCAGCATGATAAAGGGAAGGTTGTCATTCCAGTTGAGGCAAAAGGCTGGGACTCCTGAGATTCAGGGTAAGCATTCAACTCTGCCACAAATTTACTATGTGAATTTACCTAAATAATTCTCCTGGATTCCTAACCGTGGTGTATCAACCCACTCACACGTTTATGTCTTTTAGAAGAATGATTGTTTCTTGCTATAAGTAAGTACGCCACAAAGCACCTCGACTCTCATACAGCAATCTGGAGGAGACTGTCTGCTCTAAAGCAACGCAAATTTATTTCAAATCAATAGCCACGTGTAAAGATTCAGAGGAAGAGTTTACATAGAGCTTATGAAAACTTTCAGGTTTTAAGAAGTTGTTACCAAGAAAGCTGCTTTATCTTGGAGTGTCTTAGTCTATCCTTTCTAAAGAGGACCTTAGCAGGTACCAAATTAAGATGACTGACTAAAACACCTGGACCTAAACCAAATATTTGAAGGACTAATCAGAATGGCCGAAAAAGCTACTTTTCTTAGCTGTCTGAGAAAATTAGTTTGGGGACTGGAAGATACCAAGTAAGGCGAGAGGACAGAGCTGACACAGGCAGGCTTTGGGCAGCTTTGAGATGGAGAAGGGATGAACACGGGTGCTCCTGCAAAAGAATCCTGGATCTTCCTCCTGAGCCAAAACAGTGTTCCAGAAGACAAAACAAAGCAGACGGTATACACTTTTGCCTAATCTGTGTGTATTTTATACTACTAAGTAAATAGCAATGATGTCCAAAAATACTTTACAGCATGACACATAACACACCCCTATACGTGCAGGGGATGTCCCAGAAAGCCAAGACGGATGGAGATCTGGGACACTGTAGTGTTTCTGCCCCCAAATATCCCAGAAATCAGCACAGATCTGCGAGTCTAAGGCAGTCAGTAGGTAAAGCTCCATTTTGTGACAGGGTGACAATAAGCCTAAAACCAGGAAATCTTTCAGACGTGCCAAGAAAGAAACAATACCATGGTCTTCTGAGACAGAGGAAGCACAGCAGATGTCCCAGCACTGCTGAGACCCCGAGACTGACAGCAGGCTGAGAAGTGTTCAAGTAGATCGGTGTCAGCTCCACAGGCCTGGAAAAGACACTGCAAATCAAAATTCCTGCACTTCTGTCACTGGGTGAACCCATCACCGCATGAATAAGTTTCCACCTTCCGTTTTGCTGACAGTCTGCAAAGAGCTACACTTAGGCTTTCGGTAACTATAGAGGCAGTCCATGTTGGCCTACTCCCATTTTTTTTAAACTTGTGAGACCAGAACGCAGCAGAAAATGTTCCGTATTTCCCTGAAAATCTAACATGATTGTATCTTTTTCTTCTGGTAAGCCATAAGCTATTTTTTTCACTTTTGTTCTGAGTTTGTCACAGGGTCAGAAGAATCATATTTTTACTAACAGAGCGCATCCTTTCCAAGCCACTGCTTTGTTCGCTTCTGACTCCAAGGTGACCTTAACAAACATTCTAGCAAAGAGAAGAGAAGCTGGTCTCTCAAAATAGCTGTAAGAAAGTTCTGCCGAAATGTTTTTTTCCCAAGCAATTTTTTCTCATTATTTTTAACTGTCATAAGAAAATCTTTCTCTATGTTCTCCCTCCCACTTCTCTTCACTAGAAAAATTTCATATCCATTCTGTAATAAATTAGTATGCCTCCACCTGTCATACGGTAACACATATACAATCAAGTGGAAAATTGTTCCCTTCAATCCACCACAGAAAGCAATAAGCAACAGGGAGGAAAAAAAAAAAGGAATTATTAGAACAGAATAGGAGCTTGCAAAATATCTTTATTTACCTCCCTTTCTGTCACCAAGATCAATTTTTCTTATTGGATTTCTCCCAGAAAAAAAAATTAACACCACCAGCAGCTTTTTTTAAAGCAAACTTTGTATTTCCTGGAATGAAAAAAAAGCACGTGAATGCAAGTTTTTGCCAGCTATGTATAACCTCTGTAGCTTTATAAATTTCATCATTTACAGGCAGATGATCGATTGCATATTAATTTTCCTTAAGACATATGCTTCTTCTGCTATCGTCCATCTAAGGGTCTGCTCTGTTCTTTTGAGGAAATTATTAGTCTCTTAATTAAGACATTTCTATATACGCATTCTTTTGGGAAGTAGAAATACTATCACACTGTTGGAAAAATTAATTCTTCTGCTGTCAGTAGTGTAGAATTGAACATTGTGACATGTTTTGGATAAGTTGCCCTTCAAACAGAATTCTGTTATTACTTGATCCTCAGTAAACCAACCAAAAAGACTGAAAAAGGATGATCTTATCCAAGTCATCAAAAGCAATCCCCTCTGCAACCGATATAATTTCCCCATCTCCAAGTACAACTAAGTTTGTCTAATTAGTAGTAGCTGATGATCATCTATCACTTACTACTCTGTTGCCTCATCCAAACACTTATTTTACCATTGTCCCACCTTTTATGCATGTAGCATTCCGTCCAAGCATGTGCTTTAGTACATCCTTTCACAGTAGTTTCCAACGCTGCCAGGTTCTGAATGTTTTTTCTGATCACATCTTACTCGCTAATAAAACATTTGGAGAATGTCTCTCTAAACACTGTCTAGACCACAATGGACTAGGAAATCTTAGCCAGAAGATTCCACTCTCTGTATCGAAAAGTGGAATACGTGCACTTTGCGAGTCCCCATGCCTCAACTTCAGACATAATTGTATCGGTGAAAAACCTGAGAAAAACACCCCAGTAAACAGTTACAAGTTGGTAGAAAATATGGTTTTGAGATGGTCAGAGGATGCCAAACAACAGTAGATGAGTGTATTTGGAATAAATTCAGTGTACATTACACTTCCAGCTGCATCCCGGAGGTTTCTCCAGGAATTTCTACTCAGCTCCTGTGTGGAAGTACTCAGGGCTCTGCAAAAGGGCTGCTTGCAAGATGGGAGGCTCTAGCACAGGCCCTCACAAAGACTCTTGTAGGGAAGAGCCACAGAAAAAAGGTCCATGATCCTCCCACAACTTCAAGGTGAGGTGCAAATGAGAACTGAAGGGAGAATAACAGAAAGGAAAAAAGTGTAAGGAGAACATAAAACTGCTCCTGCCCCGTGGTACATCGAAGTAGTCTAGAAACACAGCTGTTGATACAGCTCTAAAGCCAGGGACTGGTGTTTGGTGAGAACAAATTTTGTACTTCCACTTCCAAAAGTCTGTGAATAGTATTATCCTACAGTCTCCTCTGACTGCCAAAGGTCCGTTCCACAATAAACTCCTGCACTGCTGTTCCCAGTCAAAGCTGGGGCAGAAATATATGTAAGATGAATGGGAAGGCAAGTAAGGGTCAAAGGGAGGTATTTAAATTAAAATTTTCCCTTTTTAAAAACTAACCATTAAATAACTTGTCCCAGGCTTAGGCCTCAGGGTGTTTGCTTAAGTTTTCCCTTACATTTTCAACCCATGCTTTAAAAAGGATCAATTGATGCAAATTGCTGGCCAAACGTTCAACCAGTTTGTGTCAATAATGGCTTCTTCTGTAAATGCAGAAGCTATTTTCATTATTATAACTGAGTGAAGAAGTCACATTCGATTTTAAACAGGAAAGCTTGCTTACTCTGTGAATAAAACCAGTGGAGATTCAATCATTAGCTCTAAAATCCAGAAAGATAAAGGGTCTAGAAACAGTACAACAATAGTTACTATATCTTCCTCCTTAACAAGTTAGTTTAGGAAATACATGAATACTTTCCCTTTCTCACCATTCTTAGTATATGGGTTACCTTATCCAGTAAGATAGTTTTAACTGGTTTTGTGCAGTGCTTTTAAATCCTAAATCCCTTGCAAATAGAGCCTGACATACACCACATTTAAAAGTGAGATATGTTAGCACAGTGTTTCAAGTATATATTTATCTTTTTTTATCAAGCACAACTATCCCTACTGACACCTCAAAACCAGCATGAAATATCATCAGTAGTTATCCCTGCTATACATCAGACTGCTTATCATTCTCAAGCAGTTTGCATATTGTTAGTGATACATACAGTTTGGGGAACTTTATTCTCATGTAAATAAAAAAAAAAATCATTTACCATCTGCTAACAGAAATATAAAGATTAACCTACATTATCAATTAAAGATTAAACTATACAGTTGCTTACCTAACCTGTAGATCTTTCTTACCTGGTCAAGAAAAAGAATTACTATATAAAACAGATTCAACCTATTCTCCCTTAGAAAACCGAAAATGTAAAACACGAATCTAAATCCAAGTTTCCTATTTCCTTACTTGAGTAAGGATTAAGATACAGCCTTACTCAAAATAGGATCCAATTTTACTACTCCCTTCGAGACTTCATTGAAGCATTGAAGAAGCTCATTGCAACATAGCTTCAAAGATCACAACACCCTTCTTCAGAAACACCACAGAAAAGTGTATTCAAACATTTATACCACGGTCTACAGTTGCGACTGGAAAAGACATTTTGCTGCAAAACTGCTCCAAAATCAAGTTTCTATTAATAAACAGTTGAAAACACAAAGTAAAGCTTGCCATTTAGAACCTCATTTCTTGTACTGCACCTTTGGAATTTATCATGCATTACAACTAGCACTGCACAGTTAAATTCCCTGTTAATTTTAATTTGCATCGAATGAACCAATACTCTACTATCATTCTGCCATGCTACAACACTGGCTAGATAACAGGCTGTTGTTTTTAATCTACAATGATCAATGGCATGAATGACTACGGCAGCAGACTGGCAAATACTTCTATTTTTAAAATCACAAAAACCTATGTTATGGCTTTATTATTTCATAGCGAGAGGTCTCCAATCAGTAGTGAAAGTGAATAGGAATATCTGGATCTCACACTTTCCAGCTTTGGTACCTTGATCTGTTTTCATTTTTTCCCTCCCCAAAATGTTTTAGACCCTTTAGGTGCTGATGAAATATGTTCCTTACTCCTTGGGGGTTTTTTGTAATGGGACTATCATTAGATCTTGGAGTTAGCTGAGGAAGATTTTTTCAATTAAAAATGATACATTCTTCCTGTTATGTGATCTCTTTTTCATCTTGCTTGAATTCCCACAAGTCTATTAGCTCTGAGGAACAATGGTACATTAAGTTAAAAAGGAAAAAAAAAAAAAACCAAAAAACAAACAGAAGGGGAGGGCTTTCTCCATTCTGTTTTATTTTTCACAGGGAGCATGCAAAGACAGCTCAAGAGGAAAATTATGACAACCAGTGTCTGCAACGTACAGAAACAGCAGGAGGAACAAAATGAACAGGGAGCAGAGACTGATTGGAGCATGTGAAGGAAAAGGGGAAAAAAAAAGAGGTTCATTTGTACGTCTCATCAAGCATTTATGTAAGAATTGATTTTTAGCATTATCCTGGTAGCTGGTAATAGGCTGCAGTGGCTGAAAATGCAAATGAAAAAACATTGCCCGTTCTCCTGACGCAATTAAAAGCTCTGCTCTTGGCCCACTCTCTACTAGTTGAACAGCAACACAAGGATAGAAAGACTCCCTGCGGGACAGAGCACTGCACTACACCTGAGTCATCCTCTCGGTTCTGCCAATGGCTCTCACTACATTTAAAGACTCCCATGCATCTTCTCACTGCCATGAAAATTAAAATTTTCTTTTTTTTTTTCCCATGAAGATTGAGAAACTCTTGCATCCTGTAGCTCTGCTTCTAAGAAAATGCAACCTTGGAATCTGGAACAGAAATTCAAAGAAACCAGTATTTGACCAAATCTCACCTTTCCCCCCACCCCCCTCCCATTTTAGACAGTGGAAGACAACAAATAGGACACCACAGAAAAAGTATCAGCAGACCAAGACAGTAAAATATACAGGTAACTTAGCAATTACAATGGTCAGTCCTTGATGAAAGAGGTAAACCTAAAGGTCCATCAACATCCCCTGCCTTCCTTCTTTATATACTTTCTTCCTTGACCTTTTTTTATACAATACTGTAATAGATAGATAGATATAATAAAGCTGAATTAACCTAATTATTTTCAGTATTAAGAGAAGTAAAAATGCTGAAGATGCTAATAAAGAAATAAGGTATGACAAAAATGAGAAGGAAAAAATACTATAAATTATCACGGTAATGGACAAAGTCTTTTTGACATAACACAAAAAAACCACAATATGATCTAACTTTCTTGTAGTGGGATGGTTGGTTTGTTTTTAATAAAAAGAGAGAACCAAAAAAAGCCGTCAGCCACTGGGGAAAAATTTTACACTAAACAACAATCTCAGCACAGTTGTTCCAGATTTATACAGATTTGGCTGATTAGTTCCAAGATCAAAAGACTAAAAGTGCATCAGGGAAAACAACTACAAACCAGATTTCAGAAAAATAACAAATCAGGCATTGAAAAAGATACGGGGTCTTATTTACCAATCATCTTTTCTGGAGCTTGAAGGTATATAAATAGAAACTTTTCACTGAGAGGTTTATCATATTCCATTTTGAAATAGCAGGAAGTCTGACACTTCAGACAATGAAGGCCTTCACATGAATGTATTCTTCATGAATAATTAATAAAAAGTCAGTCAGCTGGCATGGCTGCTTTAAAAGTGGCTTAATTATTTTGTTTCTTTTAGCTGCTACTCTTCTACTTGTAACTGCAAGGCAGGTAGCAACACTTTCCTTGATGCCAAACCAGGAAAATACTCCTTAAATACATAGGCTGAAACAACTTTCTAGATTACACAGAGATACAACATGTCACTATTTTCTCTGTAATTTTTATCTCCAAAAGAGAGTTAAACTTTAATGGCTTGACTTAAAAATATTTTGAATTATAACTCATAATTATTTTTTATTTTGCTCCTTGTTGCGAAAATATTTTAAGGCAATGTAAAATGGTAATTAATATTAAGAATATTCTTAATGCCTTAAGATGCTTTGCATGAAGGAGGGCAAATTGTATTTTTTGTGTATTCCATAATAAAGTAATTAAACGCTATTGGTAGAGGACGTCAGACCCAGCCAAACCATATACATTTGTCCAAAAAAGTGCAATACAATATAAAGTTCTGTTGTAAAACAAGAGAGGTAGTTGATAGACCAAGGGAAATAATTAATTTTATTTCCAATTTTTTGCACATTTTTATATGGAGAAAAACTGGATCCTTTTGCCTTTAGAAGCAGAAATACATATAGCATTATCTGAGATTTCTCCAGTTATATTCTGTGCTCATTCTGAGTAAGTATGTATTGGTATACTATACCAAGCCCAGTTTCCGTGGTCAAAAAAAAAAGTCAGTTTGTCATTTTATACAGCCCGTAAGGGTCATTTCACAATCACATTTAATATCTGCCACTGTAACAAAATTTCAAACACAATCTATCATCCTAATGCATGACGTAATCACTACATGGACATATTTTCTATTTAAACTAAATAAATGCAGCACGGCTCAGGCAGATGGAATACTGTGAAGGCTAATAACATTTTCAGTGATGAATGCTATGCTGGAAACGTAAGCACCACGCTACAGGACACAAATTCAGGAGAGCGTTCCCTTTGACTTGTCAGATATTCTAGCGAGAAGACTATTTATTCATTTCACTCTGAACCCTGAGGTACTAAGCAGACACTGCAGAAGAAGGGCTCCCAAGCTGGCAGACTGATGGTATGACACGGTACAGCAAATTTTGCCCTCAAACGTGCCAGTCAGGGGGCCAATGATATGCTAATGAAGCCTGAAAAGGTCATCACTTGGAGGTCTACACCACCCCAAGTCAAGATTTCTGTTCCACAATAGGGATGCTATGAAGAAGCAGCATTACACTACTGACTGTAACCTTCATATAAATGCTTTTGTTACTGAAGTCAGGTTCTGCACTAGGGGGATGTCCAAACCTCATAAATGCTCTTTTCCATTCCCTTCACAATTTCTTTACCTACTTCCTGTCTCACTTCCCCATATTCCCATACTGAAATTACTATTTTCTTTATATGAAATATTAAGAGAAGGAAGCTAGAAACTAATTCTCACCAGGACAGAGTGAAGTCCAACAGAGCCAAACTCTGTCATTCTGTGACAACAGAATGAATGGTTGGTCTACTTGTTACTGGTTATGACACTTACCAGGAAAGGGGTTTTGGAGTAGGGATGGTTAACACACAACTCATGACTCACATGTGATTCTCAAGAATTCAGGCATAGAAGGGGGATTTCATGAACTACCTCTCTGAGGTTGTCCTCAGGTGGCTCTTGTGTGCATCTGCAGATCAGGACACATGGCACAACAGGCTCCTCTCTCTGAAGGGAGCCAAGAACACGTACGGTAATGGCATTAGAAATAATTGGCATGTGACACTACAAGTGAAAGGTGTAAAGTATGTAGCATGAGCTCCCAGTTAAGTTCTATGATCCTGAAATAGCCTGATTATTATATTCTAAATTACTACCCTAAATATCCTGAGATATCTTGGTATGTCCCATTTGTTGGATGAAGGAAACTTTCACCACTCATTCAACGGAAGGTACGGTCTCACAACTGAAATCAATACACAAGGTATTGGTTTATGTATACATTTTTTATGTACTGTATTCTGAAAAATTTATATTCGGCTAGGCTAGAAGCATCCCCAATGCTCTCAGTTGATCACCTTATATTTCCAATATGCAGACTTTGACCTATTACTTACAACTTTGGAAAATTTTAAGTGATCAGCAAGTTTTCAGCACACTTCTCAGATTTTGGGAAGTCCAGCCAAAGCAGTTTGACCTATGAGCAACTCTAATCAGGCCTCCTTCATTTTGACAGCCTTTACTTATCTTAAGAATAAACTTCCCTCTCCCCAGTGGTCACAGGGGCACTAGACAACAACACACGAAATACGCCAGCTGTAGGAACAAATCTGCAGCACTGAATGAAGGTAACAGTTGTTTGGAGGATCGCTTCCTCTCATCACGGAAAACAAGGTGTGCAGTAGACTGTAAAAAGAGAAACCAGTCTCTCACGACAGCAGAAAAAATGGTTCCTCTGCCTCCAGACAGTGCTTGTTTGCTGCTAGGCAAACCCCAGACTTTACAGAGGCAATCCCTAGCTGCAAGTCCTCGCATTCTGCATATCCAGCCTTTCCCACGGTCTGACTAAAAGACTGCCAGACTAATCAAGAGCTGCAGTCCTCGACCAGCAGCAGCAGCTTTGCTAAGAACATGAACCGCTACATAATGCTCAGTACCCAGAAAAATGAGTTCCTGGGCACTTAAAAATGAGCACTACATTAGCAGCCCTTTCCAAAATTACTCTGTACATCAACTCACCACCTGCAGTGTACAGATAAACCTGATAAAGGTCCTGAAAGACTAGGAAAAACCCTTGTGTCCACAAGCACCACTGCGTAACTTCCCTTGGAACAAGATTTGAATAGTAGAAGACCTGGGTCCACAAAGTGAACAATGGATGAGAAACACACTGAAAAGTTGTCCATTATGTGACCAATGTTACTGAATAAGGCAGGAAGGAGTCTGTGGTTCTGGAATTCGCATTACAAGAGGGGAATAGCAAGATGAATTAAATTTGAAAGGCAGCCTTAACTCCTGACATTTCCTTTTTTTCCAAGTGTTCGATTTTTGCATCTTAATATTCTTTGAATACACCATTTATAACACAATTCATACAGAGAATTCCCACTGCCCATCTGCTTCATAACATGTTCAAGAAATGCTATACTGTATTTGCTTTATACAAAAAATTTAGAGGAACAGGAACTGTGCTTCATAGCTGACCACTATGTAATTTTAAAAGCAGGTTCTTCCCTTTTGGTTTTCCAGCTGAGCAACTTTTTCTATTAAAGTATCCACCCGAAACAAAAAACTCTTAGTCCAGAATGAAAATCATTAAATAATTCCCCACTGCATTATGAAAAAAATGGAGCATATACCACTAACAAATAATTTAAATAATTTTTCTATATAGTTACTGTGAATTTGAAATCTTTCATTACAAGTGCAACCCTGAAAGAAGTTTTTAAACTATTTCATTCTAGATAATCTATTTATTGTCTCCAGAAGGCAAGAATTAGGAGGTTGGGTTTTTTTTTTTTTTTTTTATTGTCAGGTGCAATAAGATGTTCAAGAGAACGAGCGATTCCTGCTCTAGAATTCAGAGTAGAACATCACACCAAAAGCTATTTGGCTGTCAGCTTCCCAGGCATGCAATAAATGACAGTCCTTTAAAACATCTGTGAACCACTTGTTTGTAAATGATAAAACATACTGTGCTAGTAAGTAACTACACAGATCCTTATTCTGAATAACACTAAGTAAATCAAGTCTTAGCATCAACTGAGATCGGCAAATGTTTGCCCAGTGTCATTTGGTCTGCAACAAAAAACAAAACATGTGAAGCTGTCAGAACAGTTTTTAATGTTGTATTTTCAAATCCATTAAAGTGTGCTATCTTATACTACTGTGTGTTTACCAAGTAAACAAAGTAGCTAAGCTGTTGGTCCCATTAATCTCCAGTTCTTCATTAAGTATCAAGCGGCGCTCATTTCCCTGTGAGTTTTGCTCCACCAAAAATTGTGCTTACCTACATGGAATATTTTAGGCAGATGCCAGATTGCTCAACCTCATCTCCAGGGGCCTTATGACTATGTTAGCATCCCATCCACCCACAGCACAGCAGAGCCTGCTATATTGCTAATATTACATCATGTAAACACACCTGTAAGTCTACTAAGTTCATCACTACTCTGTTCTGCATCTTTGTGGCGAGTGCCAGACTGAAGAGCAACACACGGGGCTTTAAATGCGTCTTCCAGTTCTACTGCAAATATTTCTAATCAAATTAGAAATCTGCTGCCTGTAATAGAGTTAAACAGCTAAAACTGATTTGCCCTAAGCTTACAGTTAAGCATTATTAATAGCGGCTAGAACTCATACGAAAAAGACTGACATCAGAAGAGCGGCCAAATAAACAACCAAGTTGTTTTTCTGAGAAAACAGGTGCTGTATTTCCACAGATTTCAACGTGGAGCCACACTTCAGACCACAAACCACTTTTACCACACTTAAAGCCAAAATATGTGGCTATTTTAAAAATGTTTTGTATAATCATCTAAAGACACTGACAACAGAGGCAAATTGGAACAACAAATGCAGGTAATCTTCAGGGCATAAAAATAAGCACCCGAATTACAAATCTGTCTCTGACACAGTATTTCACTATTGCTTTTTCCACTAAGTGGTACCTTTCATACTCGTAGAGCTGCCCTTGAAGAGACCAATTTTTCCACTGTTTGTTGACTAGCAGGTATTTAACAGAGGATATTAGCCAAAAAGCCTAATTATATGGAAATCTAAGCATTGGTATGAGGGCTGTTGTTCCAACAGCAACTGTTTGCATCCACCTTGTCACTAAAGCAGGCACAGACCCATGAAGAGGCCCTGCATTTGGGCAACACGAACGGGAGAGGTACGCACTACCTGCAGACGCAGTTTTCATGATTATTATGCTGCTAAAACCAGCTGCCATAGGGAGACTTTCAAGAAAAGCCAGTGAAACTCTGGCCAGTTGGCAAAGTACTACTTGGCATGCAGAGTACACTACCTGCCCCAAAGGCCCAAGCAGTCCACCAAAAAATAAAATAATAATAACAGGGTATTTTACATATGCAATAATTTCCCCGTGCAGTCAGTTCTGCTGTTTTCTAGATGTGCTTCTAATTGGGTGTGTATTTAGATTAGTTCTCACATAATTTCTGCACACACAGATCATTGATTAACGTATTTTTATTTTTACTACACAAACCAGGTCCTAGATAGTCAGCTACATCAAAAGAGTTATCACAGAAAGAAAGAAAGCGAGAAAAAAAAAAGAAAGAAGAAAGGAGGACAAAAGAGAAAAAAAAAAGAAAAGATAGGATGTATTTGGGTAAAAAACTAAGTATAAAAGTACACAGAGTTTTACTACCCAGGTCAGGAATTTTCAGCTGTCATCTTTTCTAAATTGACACATACAGAAGTGCCATACTTGCTTATTTTTGTTGTCCACAAACAGGGCTCACAGACAATAGATGATGTCAGCTTC
Organism: Burhinus bistriatus; assembly: GCA_013397275.1. Lineage (NCBI taxonomy): Eukaryota > Metazoa > Chordata > Aves > Charadriiformes > Burhinidae > Burhinus > Burhinus bistriatus. The sequence goes on along the minus strand of VYXH01001109.1, from coordinate 31,718 downwards.
TTGGCTTGTAGATAAATATTAAAGTGTAACACTATTTTTAGCTAACTTCCTAAGGAAATCAGGCGTATGCAACTGTGTTAACACTCAGCCCTCTCAACATTTTCTGAACCCACAGCCAACTTCAACAGATTTTGATAAAAGGCTAAATATCACAAACACACTACCCGCCCGCACATTTTGGGAAGGCCAGCAGGCAGGGTATCAAAGACCTTGTTAAAAGGCAGGGGGAGTGGGGGTTCACTCCAAGGGTCGGGGGCTGGCCATTGCCAGCTCAGGGACAGCACTCGTGGCCAACCGCAGAGACAGGAACACGGGAGGAAGATGGGGCACAGCAGCACAGGGTACAAGTAACAAAGACCTACTAGGGGAAAAAAAAAGAAAAAAACAAAGAAAAAAAGAGAGGCTTCATTAGACTTGCTGCTCATGAAACACCACATATACGTCTGCATATAGCATGCTATGCTCTGTCTTGGCAGGAAGCTTAGCTCAATTGTTTAATGGGACTTATCCATCCCTGATTAAAATGATCCTAAGTGCTCCTCACAATCTTTAAAATATGTCCCTTGGCACTAATAATTTTATGATGAAGGCTAAATTATGTTCAGATTGAATTAAAAAAAATTGAGGTAAATTGTATTAGGCTATTTAATACAAATGTTCATTCTGAAAGCAATTACATATTTATTCTCATATCCTGTAGGAATAAGGACATAAAGGCTAGCTGTCGTAACAAAATCTCCAGACGCAATAAGAAACAAAGACAGGAGAGAACTTAACTAACGGCATCTGGTTTTCCTCTGTCAGTGGCCTTAATGCTGGTAACCACCATAAATTACTTTTGTATCATCAACTGGGAAAGTCACACCACCATGTGTCTACTCCCATTAACCTGTTCGTGGTCTTAATTTTTCTTCACTTGCCAGATGTTCTATTTTCTTCCACAACAACCTCTAATGTTACAGTAACATACACCATTAGCTATTTGTACATCTTGTCCTTTCCTGAATTTAGGTTTCCTGCCCTGTAGTCACAGAGCGCGATTTCTTCCCCTCCAGATATATTTTTTTCAAATCTGCATTATTTCTCCCTCTCCCTCTTTTGAATTTATTTGCCTTGTCCTGCGGCTTTGGTTTTACATTTACTACATTCTTCTCTCTTTCCTCTTCCTTAGCAGAAGAGAAACTGGAGACAAATTTACTTCTCTCTCCTCCTAACATCAACATTGAGCACTCATTAGCTATTTCTTCAGTAGGTTCCCTTACTTCCTGGGCTTTCTTCACCCACTTCTACCCATCCAGAAATACACGTGGCACTGAGCAAACACGAAGCAGCAGCATCAGTGGCTGCTCACTCTGCAGCAGCTGAGCTACCTGCATCTCCACTATTCCAGCACCAAAATCAGTCTGAAATAAACTGGCAGGGCTCACTTAAGGGCTTCAACACTCAGAAGAACAGCAGGAGTGGTCACAGGATGCAAGAGGTGAAGTGGCAGTGATTTCTTAGGTACTGATGTGGTCCCTCAGACCACAGGCAATGCCTTTACTGCAGGGGCCAGATGGCTTCATGTAGCCAAAAATGCCCAGGGTGAAGGGGAGGAGATGATCCAGAACACGATTGACTCTGAAAATGACAGGAGCATTTGTGACTTTGGAGAGCCACGTAAATGCCAAAGCCGGGTGGAACAAGGGAAGCCTCATCAATTCTTTCACAAGGAAAGGCCGTGCTACATTTATGTTTCCAGTATAAGAAATGCAGTTGCTAAAATAGAAGATTTCTATGTAGGGGAAGTGTGCTAAAGCATCAAACAGCTTAAAGGACAGTTGCAGCCTAGAAAAATGGAAGATTAAAGGGGTTTGCATGAGAACAGTAAGAACATGCATGAGAACAGAGAACACACTATAATACTTGATTGCACTTAAATATCACTAATTTTCCCAAAAAAAGAACTAAACCCCTTTGCTAGGCTCACACTCAACCCATCTTGCTAAATAAAGCCTAAATTATGGGCTAATCATCTCAGCCTCCCTGCATGGTTGACAGAGACGAATCTAACGCCTGTGTTCTTCTGCGCACATTTCAACATGGAGATACAAAACAGAAATTGACTCCACTTGGAGAAGAATTACCTAAAAAACCCCAAACCAACACCAAAAAAATCCATGAACTTGCAATTAAACTGCTACATTCTTTTGGTGTGTTTGTAGAACGGCAAAAAGACTGCAAGTAAATTTTTAGAAGTGTGTTTAAAGCTGAAATAGTGTGGGGTTGAGAATGGGATTTGCTCTCCAATGTTTCTAAGCATATTGTCGTCTTTCACATGTGGCCTGCCGCTTCTCCAGTCTCCCCATGCTCACTGCCCATCAAATGGTTTAATTCTTCCTAGACAGCTGGCAGCACCTTTGATTTTCTTCCCAGCAGATCTGACTGATCCTTGTCTCCTCCCCGACTCCGATTTCTTTAGCAAGCTCCCAGTCTTCCCACACCGCCTGCACTCGTACCATGGATACCTGGCAAGTTAGGAGAATGCACCTGCCAAACGTGTATCCCTTTCACACGTTCTGAGCCGCAACTCAAACAAAAGTGCATGAGTACACTTAAAAAAAAAAAAAAAAAAAAAGAGAAGCACAGACATACAAAGATGTTTAATTTATAAAATACAATGGTACACTGCATATCTCATTTAATAACGTGTATATTACGCATATATATTTTCTATCATTCATGTATCTCATACAAATGGAGACAGGCATCAAAATGACTATAACCTGATAATATAAATTTTATTATTGGTCTCCTGTCACGGTAAGAAATTCACACAGATGGTCCAAGAAACATTTCAGGTGCTTTTCCCCTCCCTACATATCTGAGTCTACAGATGGGAGCCACTATGCGCCATCAGATACACTGCCCTCTTACACCAAGACTTTCATCTTGTAGATACTAGCACTAAAAATTTCAGGGGAAAGTGAAAAAAGAGGCAGACAAAAGAGAGAAGAAATAAATAAATAAGAGAGTGGCAGATGTAGCTTTTCACCTCCACAGGCATCACTCAAGTTACAAACAATGTCAAACGGCAAAGCACTAGATCTTTTTTCCTGTCCAAAATTTGCCAGTTTTCAACTCACTGCTATTTTGTCACCTCATTAGAACCCTCCCATTTTTCTCAGTGCTAAGCCGAAGCAATAGTATTTCCCAGTGTTCTATATTCAAGATGCAAGCCTAAACATCAGGCTAAATTAAGGGTGTTTATACACCACTGAAGGAGCAGAACTAAATGGTTTTCTGAGTGATAGGTACTTTTGCAGAATACCTATCCACATTTCTAAGGCATCTATCACTGTAGGATCTTCTGACGAAAAGGCTTTGTTTTATTTAAGTCTCCAAAGACTTTCTTTCTCAGTGCTGGAACACGCCACATAAATGCAGGCATAGAAAAATCCTGCAAGTCCCACGTTATGTTACTGATTTCTTTGCTTTGTGCACAAACGACTGGTACAAACAAGAAAGAATCACAGGCNGAAAAAAATAAATTGCCACATAAATGCAGGCATAGAAAAATCCTGCAAGTCCCACGTTATGTTACTGATTTCTTTGCTTTGTGCACAAACGACTGGTACAAACAAGAAAGAATCACAGGCACACAGTAGACAGCCTGTGAACTCGTCAGGGGCACATTTGAAAAGGCATGTACTCCACAACTAATTGCTTTGGGAAAGAAAACGGTACAGAGCGTTACACCTACGAGGATTCTAAACTAATTGTAGGGCAAGTAACACTCAGCCCTGAATTACGACAGGTTTGTTACAAAGCTTCAGAAACTTTCTCCTTTTCTGTACCACAAAACATATGCAGAATTAAAACTTATGCTTGGGCAGAATATTTCAGCTATGTATTATCATGCCAAAACCTTCAATCAGAAAAACAAATTAAGGAAAACAAGTCTCGGGGATGAGTCTTTTGCTATCTCTTCTGCATGCTAACACGTGCATCATCCATGCTTAGCACAAGGGACATCACGCATGCCGCCTATGAATTCACAACTACTCTGTAATGTGTTTGCTAGTGAAAAAAAATATATTTACAGAAGCTCATTGAACATGAGTATAAAGGCACAAGAACCCTAGTGACGTTTAAAGCCCTGCTGGAGACAGACCCTACTATCCCCGATGGAATAACCACTGCAATACTGAAATACTTAGTTCAAATTTTATTTTCTGTTTAAGACTACACCGGCAGTCCTCCAAATGACTAAAATGGGTCACAATACCTTTATTAGAAAAGGTACACATCTTTCTAAGGCAATATTCGTTATTAAATTAGCAGATAAGTTTTTTAAGAGATATATGTAGACGCCACATAATTCTTTGTTACTGATAAAAACAACAAATGCAGCCTGAAATGTTTGCTTAGCATTATAAAGGGAGATGAGAAAAATTCCCTGAACAAGACAGATACACATTTAAAACTAAGTAACACTAAGGATGATGGAGACACCCGTGCAACCTCATTAGGCAGGATGAATTCAGGCCTGATGATCTCTTGCAAGGATATTTTCCACAATTTATTTTCACAAGACTTATGAATTCTGAGTTCAATGCAATATAATAATGGTTTTCTGTATACAGAAGAGCTAACAATGTTAAATACTGTATCAAAAGCGGTAAGCTTCAGACTTGTAAGAGGAATTACTGTTCTAAACCCTTTTTGTTCTATGAATCTCTCATGTTGTTGGCCAAGGGATGGGGAAGTTTTGCATTACGATGTGTAATACAGGGATAAAAGCTGGATATCTACCTGCCACTGGTTTCAAAATAAGAAGTTAAAAAACATATGTACAAAATCATAAATGTCAACTGCCTTTTTGCAACAAATAGGGCAAAACTTTGCCTATAAAGAAAACAAATTAAAAAGACACACAACCCCCCCCCATCCTTTACAGATTTTCCTCTAGAAACAAAAGGTTTGGTTGGTTGGTTTTTATTTCCTTACGCACTTACGAGGGAAATAAAGATTTGGCTTTCATTCACATTCAGTCCTAATTACTAGCTCTGTAGTCAATGGTGAACAGCTTAGATGAAACCAGAGCATTAATGCCAGCAGGACCACCACAATGCCATATATACCGAAAAGGAGCCTGTTCACTCAACGGAAGGGTTAAAATGGAATGTCACAGGGAACTCTAAGAACAAAGTATCCCTACCGAAAGGATCACAGAAGTAGCCATGACATGAGCCCTCCACCTCGGGCCAGTTCTGGACAGATTGAACATTCATATCACAGAGTGGCTACTCTGAACTGTCACCCCTGTTACCGGGTCACAGACAGAGGTGGCAAGTGAGTGACAGTGCTGTCCCACAGGTATTCTCCTACGGAGAGAGGTGGAATCCATCGTGGGCCAGTGGGAAAAACTCAGAGCAAGTCCAAAGTGACCCCAAGACCGTGACAGAGCTGACAGCTCCAGAGGACCTCTGCTATTTTTTTGCTAGAGGTACATTTATGTACTTTATAATGTACATCCAGAAGCCCGAGATCAGTCTTCATTCTACATTCTTCTTTCTGGGCTGCAAAAAACCACATCAGAAGTCATGCCTGCTCAATTAGGAATTTTACGTGACTGCCCTTGACAGGCACACAAACAGCACGTCAGCACACAGGATGCCTTCCCAAACCAGCCTTCACTGCTAGACCTCACCTGGACAGCTTCTCTGGTGGAAAACTGCAAAAAGCGAACCTCATACCTGAATATTCCACGGAAGTTCAAGGCACTGTAAACTTGGACCCAGAGCCAATTTCATCCAGAAGACATACTGCTCAGGAAATAGAACTAGAAAGTCACTGTTTAACAGCTTGTCGGCAGACAAATTATATAAATTAACAGGTTATCAAGGCCAAATAAAGGAAAGGAAATGTCCCGGTCCTTCTCCCCTGTGCCTACCAACGCGGGTTTAACTGTTCCCTTTGAGAGCACTGGGTGCAGGAGACCCTTCCATAAGCCACCCTTACTCTCTTGCTTCTGGAGGGAGTTACAATCCAGCAAAATGATTTAAAGAAAGTCAAAATTGCATTTTCCTTTAAATAGGAGGCAGTACATGTGCAGACTTGGCCTGCAATAAATACTCCCTCCAACAGCGAGGAAGCTCAGCAGGAGACGAATGCCACAGAGGCAGCTACAGCCAGGGCTGTGCCACCCGGCACTGGGGCTGGTCCCTCAGGCAGAGATGGGCACCAGCACCTCCTACTGCCAACCACAGGAGGACAGCCCAGGGCCCACACAGGGAAATCAAGCTGGACTTTGGTTGAGAAAAGGAAAAACATGCCCGTTCAGCAAGATCTATAAACCAGAAACAAGTACTCAGCTCAGTCTGACAACTGGGTAACAAACACAGCCCGTACACAAACCAGTAAAACTCCCCAGCAACGCCGCTCCACCGCCCCGCGCACTGCAGATGGGCGCATGGGGATGCATATCCACAGCACAAAAAGAGGGTGAAGGGTGGGGAAAAGGCAAGGAAAACCCTTCACGGGGCAGGTGAAGGCCAGAATAGGAGAGCAAATGCTGGATAAAGGCAGTAGCCTGCCTTAAGAAAATGAAAATACAATGCTGTAAGCTAGTACGCACTGCTGTAATAAGCTAGGTTACTGTTGCGCGCCTTGAAGAGCGCCCAGTGACATTTTAATAAATTGATCCAAAGGTTACCTAGTTCTGCAAGGATTTCCACCTGACACAGAATACTATTTTGCAGCATCAAATAAGATTTTTCAGCAATTTCAATTCAGCTTTTTACCTTCCAGAGCAGCAATTCAACATGCTAAGATTAAATAATGTTCCCTCTCCACTGGGGGTGATGAAACACTTCAGTGACAGCTGTGTCCCATAAACAGAGCTAAAAACTTTATCTCACAAAACACTTCAATAAGATACTTACAATAAACAGTCCCACACTACGAAAACAGAAGCTTGGAAAGCAGGCATTTTGCAGACCATATTTAAAGAAAAGTTTCTATTACTATTTTTGTTTTGTACTGCTCTGACTTAATTCTATCCGTCTTCTGCTACTGCTTTGCACATGTCACCAATCACTTTAATCTTTAGTTTTCCTTACTGAGGCTGCCTGCTCCCAGTGTTCACCAAGGAGTGAAACACACGGACAGAGGGGACAAATTTACTGCTTCAGAGAGCTCATCTTTGGAGACTTGAGCTTTGAGTGTACTGAAGTTCAGTCAAGTCCTTTTTGAAATATTTTTAAAAAATCATTTCTATTGCTGCATTAAACAAACAAAAAGTGGGTTTTTTTCTCATTTAATCAAATCCTTTAACTTAGTCCTTATACCAAGCTTCACTTATACTTGAAATGGCAAATTCATTATTCTTCAGACACTAACCATAAAACATGCTCTTCTATGGAGGGAAGAACCAGTGCTACTCCAAATCCACACTCTATGCTGGCTGCTTAAAACAGAGTCAGACAGCAAAATGAACCACTGTGTTAAACCACTGAAAATATCCCTAATGAGCAAAGAGTACCTCTAAAGTTGAGAGAAAACAAATTTAATTAGCTCAGTCGTTTCATGATGTCACAACTGACTTTGAAAGCTTTTCAGCTGAAAACAGAATATACTTCTACACAAATTAGATACTGATTTTAAAAGACAGGAAGGAAACAGTTCATACCAAATGCAAAAAGGGAGACCACAAATTTAAAATGACTAAATAGACCTGGTTTGTCTCTCTGCAGTACTTCAGCAGGATGCACTGACTTTGGTTAGATCTAAACTGACCAAATAGATGGTAAAAATCAAACCAGACCCAAGGCAGGGGTAACATGCATTTCATACAACTGGCACAAACTCCTAGGGATGAGCCCTTGCTTCGATAGGGCAAAGTGAAGAAAAAGATGTATCACCCCACCAGCAATTCCTCTTGGTTTAGTTCTATCATTTTCCCTCCTATGAGCAGAAGCATTTGAATATTTTTTTTTAAATATATATTTCATCTTAAGTATCACTGAATCTCCCATAGGTGTCTACCACCTGACAAACACCATGGCCCATTCTACAGCTTGAGTAAAGCGAACAGGCACAAAATCTTCATCAGAGATATAAATTTAAAGTAATTTTCCTCTACTTAGAAGACTCGGAATAAGAAAAGCATCTTTGAGTATAAGAACAAAAGAGATTAAATACACAAAATTCTCTTGATAAATTTTTAAAGCAAAATATTGAGCCTTGTACCACTGAAATTATAAAAAGTAACAAAAACCAGAACAACACTACAGCATGTAATTTCACATCTTATGCAAGTAGAATTACTACCAATAGCAAGAAAGTGAACAAATTTATCCACAGAAATGTGGTGCTTATTTTAGGAATTATCTTCATGCAAAATTAAACCTCCCTTTCTCAAGGAAAGAAATGTAGATGAAAACATCTGGGGCTACTGGCAGGAGAGATCATTTTCTTACTAAAAGAGAGCTACATTACCAAAGCCAAGGAGCAAATGGTCTAAGGAAAAGCAGAGAAAGGCAGCACAGAAAATTTTGTTGCGCAGCAGAGTATAAGAGAGTTTAAACCTTTTATTACTAAAACCTGAAGAAGAAGAAGAAGAAAACACATGTATAACTTCCAGACATACCAATTTCACCAGGAGAGGACAGGAACTGTTCCCCGTTAACACTGTAATAAAGGAAAAATGCCCAAGGGAAGCAAATCTGTAATGCAGCAGATAGCAAACGTTTCAAGAAGTATTTGTGGCAATAAGCTGCAGAAAGCCAACATCCACACGTTCTGTCCAGCCGGCTCTGCTGAGCCCCACTCCACAGAGCAGGGAGTACTGGTGAACAAATGGAGAACGTGAGACAGAAAGAACAGCCCCCACATACAGATAGAGGGCAAAAACAGTCAGGAAAAAAAAAAAAAAAGGCTCAGGTCATAGACACCCCTTCCGAAACAGCTGGGAGATGGGAGTACAGACGGGCAATTGCAGAATGATGTTTCAGGGGCTTTGTGCTGCCTTGAAGGAACACTTCCATCTGTGGTCTTCTGCTGGTGGAAACGAAGATACACTCCAACACTTCAGAACAATGGCAAAAACACTGTGGGTGGTTTGGGTTTTTTTTAAGTTTAAAAATTTTCAAATAAAACCTGGCATCAAAAGGAAACTTGAGTGTTTTGTCTCATTTTATCAGCATGGTTAGTCACCAAATTGTGTAGTTTCTTCCTGAAGCAGAATGCCTACTGCAGCAGTGGCCAAACACAGCCTCTCCAGGAGGACATCTCCCTAGACAAGCACACATTTCTCCTACAAGGAACCCACACTGAAGGGAAACATATACATCATCCCTAGCACCCCAAATCCAGAACCCTAAGGCACAGACTATCCAATTCTATTGGTACCACTTAATTAATTTTTCAAGAAGGCTCAGAAGATATGGGGACAAATAACAAAATAAAGCCAAAAAAGATGAGCAGGTTTTTGTCACGAAGCATGAAGCACAGCTATAAAAAGGGAACCGGTTGCACACAACATTTTTCAACTATTTATAGGAAATAGCGATTGGAAACCCACAACAGGCACACCTCTCTCCAGAGAGGAGATGGAGACCAAAAAGAAAACAAAACCCCAAACCCTGCACCCCAAACCCCACACCCCGTTTCCGGAGCACGCACAGCAGCCCTGCGCAGCTCGCACCAGCACAGGCTGGCTCCGGCACAAGGCACCGCGTACGCAGGGGGTCACAGGGACGCACAACGCACCCGCTGCTGTACAGCCCGCTTCTCCCTCCAGTAACAACCACCTTTTTTTGGAAACTGAAGGACAGAGGTAAATGTTCAGGAAGCCCACTGAGTTGTCACACTTTTTTTTCCTCTTTCCATGCATTTTATGCAATAGGACTTCACCTGTAAATACTCTGATTAAAGCACAAAAAACTGCAGTTCACAAGAAAAATTATGCAAGTTCAGGTGAGTTCAGGACCCCCGAGGTCCACTTTGTCCCTTGGCAGTGTGCTGAAGGCAACCATCGATACCGCTGCTGAACTACCAGGAATACACAAAAGCCAACGGAACTGAGTATCTACTCAGATCCATAATTAATGTATAAAATATTTATTTACAGTTGTCAGGTTAAAAAAAAAAAATAAAAAAATCACACTTGCTTTGGGGAAAGCAGTAGTTCACAAAGTGATTTAGTCAGGGAGAAACTGATAATGAAAATAATCAGAAACAGAAAATTAGAACATAAATACAAACAAATGAACAGCTTTGAACGTAACTGCCCAAAAAAGGTATAACAAAGATAAAAAACTATGGACTCACTATTTCAATTGTTTCCACTGTAAGTGATTATTTCTAAATATCAAGGTTTTAATATCATTATCTTGCTATCAATTTTCTTTAGAGTAGCGGATTCCATAACCAAACAAGTGTATGTTTCCAATCCTCCAATTCTTGTTCTTTAAAATAATAATAGTAACCACCGATTGAGAAAAGGGCGTTCAAGTCAGTCTTCAAGAAAGAAGATTAGTTACCTGAATAACCCTTATAGAAGGAGAAAATAATCAGATTGCAGAATACAGAACAAAGGTTTGTCTTACAAAAACAAATACAATGTTTATATACTCACCTACACTTTGTTCTGAAGCACGGGAAGCCACAAAACCTTACCAGTTTTAAAGATGGTTTAAAGATCTCATTAAAGGCAGATAGAAATTTAAAGAACGTTGAATGTTTTGAAGGATCATCCTGGTCTATTAGATGGAATGCTCGCATATTTAGTTGCCTCGGGTTGATTTTTCTCCACAAATCAGTATTTAAAAACAGCTTCCTTAGGATGAAGACTTATTCAAGATTTTGTGTAATCCAGCTAAAATAGATAAAATCTCCACATCAGGAGTACTTAGGTGATTTAACATTCTTGGAGGCCTAAGACATACAATAGCAGTATTCACAGGTTGAGGCTTGATTAGCAGATGTCAAGGTCTGACACAAAGCTGCTATAAAAGGCTACGGCTCTTCTACAGAGCAGACGGGAGACCATGACAGGATGGATATAACAACGCTGTTGTGTGCTGTTACATCAGAAAGATTTTCACTAGCTGTAATCTCTCTCTTCAGTCACTAACGATAAATAGCATCAACCCCAAAGCATTACGAAACGCAACATGCTAAGTGGAACCTCTGCTAAAAGAAATCAATCCAACCACAAGCCCATATTTTGGTGTTGGCAAATAGTTTCTCAAGACATATGATACAAAAGCAGACACCTTAATGCTGTACAAATTAGGAGCTCAAATAATCCAGGTCTGAAGAAGCAGGACGCATGAAGCTTGCTAGGGAAGTTACGGATGTTAGTTCCAAGACATAAGCAAGTAATACACTGTTTACTTGGTCTCATTTTGTAGTGGCCAAGCCCACTTAATTAATTTTCAAAATCAAGCTTCTCCCTATGCAAGCTTCTGCATTAAATCTAGGTCTAAAATGGTGGCCAGTTAGGTTTACAATATAATTTGTTACTAGACATAGACAAAAGCATAGATTTAGCACTGGGCTAAAAATTCCAGTCACGCAACCTTAGAAGCCCATGGTACATCCACCCAAATCTTTAAACTGCTTCATTATTGGTGTTCGTGCAATGGCTAGTATTTTTCACCTGGGAAAAGGCTTGCAGGAGTTGGTAGTGATTGAGGTGAAGATATCCCTATTGACATTGACTGTAACTCCATCACAATTTGAATCATGAAACTGTGTTACAGAAATTGATGAATTACAATAATAAAAGCAGGGTGCAATAGTAGGGGAGGAACTGTAAGAAATATTTTCCCCAAATAATAAAGAGTGCATGTAATATGCCATTGGATTTATTTTTTGCAAGTTTAATCATGTTAGAAAGTATTTCTACCAAATAAACTATATAAACTAAACTTAAAAAGTTACACTTATTGAGAGAATGAATTATTCAGCAAGAGTCAGAATGGCAGATTTATCAACCTTGCAAAGTAAAAATGTACTATATGTCTGCACTGCTAAATATTTTATTAAAAAAAATAATCCAACAACAAAAATAATCTGCAGTGAATCAAGAACACAATAAGCGCACTTCTAATAAGAATGCTGCTTTGATGTGCATCTGTTTTACGGAAGCAAAGACTTCTCCCCTGAACAGAAGAGAAACGATACTAAATGTCACCTAAATGACACACACACACAAACCACCCCACAGCCCCCACCCCACCAAATCACCTTGTCTGCACTGCACAGGACCAATCAATCTAAAAGCAAAAATTGAAACAATTAGTGTAGTGTCTTCTCGGACTTTGAAATCACATTCCACATTACTTCCTGTACTGTTAAAGGCATATAGTTATGTAGTAATTTGCAGGAGTTCATTTCCTCCTAAACTGAACCCCAAAAAAACTTGAGAGCAACTCCTAACATTGTTTAAGTTATAGAAGATGTGTGCAGAGGGAAAGTTGGAGAGAAGAAGTTGGGAGGGAAACTTTAAAAAAAAAATTTCACTAATTATGCTTCTAAGTTATGACAAGCATCTCCCAAGGAAGATGAAAAGCATACCAGTGCCTGGGAGATTTAACATCCTGAAATGCAGGAGAAGTTTGGGGAAAAAAACCAGCACCAAAAGCCTCTTTATTAGCAGTCCTTGTAAAAAAGCTAGTATTAGGCTGTATATCATACATAATAGCAAAACATGCAAAGTGGACAATTAACAGGTAATAATTCTAGAAAAGCCATTTTGATCTCTTATCCTTTTAGGTAAACTTCAGCCACCAGAGGCTGTCAACCATTCCTTATGTCAACTACTGTCCATGTAAGTCATCCCACCTTTAAAAAAAAAAAAAAAAAAAAAAAAAAATCACAAACCCAGTTGAAAAACTACTCAAAGGTTCTACGAGAGCAGAAAACCTTTATGTTATGGGGGAAAAGGGGGGAGGAAAAAAAGGCATGCCTTCAAATACATGATCATATCNTAACCACTGTCCATGCAAGTCAACCCACCTTTAAAAAAAAAAAAAAAAAAAAAAAAATTAAATCTCAGACCCTGAATTTTTCTTCAAATACTCTCAATCCCATCCACAGTTTATTAGGGAGAAGGGTGGGGAGGGGAGGGTGGGAAGAGAGAGAGAGAAGACAACCATCACTTACCCAGATGAAGAGTCCCCCTGCTTCCAGCAACACAGCTGAGAAGGAAAGCTACTTTGAATTCTTGACGTGAATCTCATTACAGCTAAAATCTACAGTCAATACAACCTAAAGAAGATAAAGGTCCATCCTTCCCTCAGCCAGCTATTAATGCGAACAAGCTTCTGAAGCGAGGGCTTACACAATCATTGAAATAAAACAGCCAAGACCTCCCAGCAAGATCTAAAACAATGCCATATGGTAAGGAATGGGGGATTTTATGGGTTTTTTTTAATTTCCAAGAACACTTAGAAGCATTTGTTCAGATCTTAACGGGATTTGCCATCGCTTTTGTCCTTCTCAGGAATCACTGCCCATTTTATTTATCTTTACCAGAAAGGCAACCGCTGCTAGAATACTATGTATTAGGGTATAACATTTTCAGTAGAGAGACAAACATTTTTGAAAAATTAGATACTTCCTTAGTCCCAGGCATAGTCAACAAAGCAGGACAGAAATTCGCAGCACGGGACAGGTAGTGTTCCTCACCCTTCTTGTCTGCAGTGCAACAAGTGGTGACACTGAGAAATCATAAGAAAGCACCCCCAATTCAGGTGACATTTGCAAGGAAAGTAACAGAAACCACAATTACCAGCCGCCATTTGCAGTTAATGTACATCTTAAAAACAGCATCATCATGGGCCAAAAATTAGCATCACATCAGAGAGATCACAGAATCACAGAACAGTGAAGCATCATTTATTTATGCATTGTGATCTTACAAAGTAAAATCAATATACAGAGACATTAAAAAAAATCAAAAATTAAACACAAAAATTAAAAGCATGTTTAGAATGCAGAAGTTTGCTTTAACTTTAAAGAAAAATGTAGCTTTTGCTTAAATTTGTTTTTTAAATGAAAAAGACATAGTTGATACTGCAGATCCAACTTGCATATTGCCTTGATCTACAGCTTAGCCCTGTAAAAACTGTATTTACAGAAAACATAGCTGGGACAGACGTCAGAGACGTTTTCCTCCTACACCTCAGTCACCTTATTAAAATGAAACCTCAGTGCGAAATTCAAACCTAGTGTAATAAGCGTAGCTAATTTTTTCTTGAAGAAAACTAATTAATCCCAAAGCTCTATTAAAGCTTAATATAAGCTTGTACAGGATTAGGAAAAGCAAGAAGCTTTGAGCTTGTCTATGCTGCATACTCCTCGTATACCAAAGTTTGTTAGAAAAAAAGAAAAATGAAAGCATCTCAAACAAATAACAAGGAAAAAAACCCTACACCCAAGAAAATGAAAAAGTAAGGCCAAATTAGCATTGCATATGTCTTGAATTTTTTTATTCCTTTTTTTAAAAGCTGTGTAATCTCAATATTGCTGCATTTAATTGTCCAATAATTCCCACCTGATCAGAAGTGCAGTTAACAACACCACCTCTCTCCAGAGCAAGGCACAAACACTGTTAAAAGATCAAACTTCCCTGGCTGGGCAATTTGCCAGAAAGCAGCTTCGAATGCCTGGATTTCTTCCCAATGGTGTGCATGCGTAACACGAGGGAGAATTCCCCTCTCCAGACAGGGACGCACCAGCGCACCCAAAGCGGCGGGTACAAGGGGCTCTGCAGCATCCTTGCCTGCTGCCGAGAACGGAGCCAACGGGAAAGATGGTGGATGGCTGCAGGCGCTCCAGAGAAGTATGACCGACCCTGCCCCACCTTTGGCAGCTCACCTTACCAAGTCACGTGAAATGCTGGGTGTTTACTGCTTCAAGTGAGCCAGCAGCTCCCTGAGGCAGAGCTCCGCAGCTCCTCGCCTCCCGCCTGTGCCCCAGGTCCTGCTGCCCACAGCCTCGCTACCGACGGCGCGCCAGATGTGGATATGGCATGTGCTCATAACGCCGGCTACCAGGCAGTTTCTGGCAGACGAAGAGTTCCTCGCACAACAAATAGGCACCAAAAGGCGGAACTCCGGCAGTGCCAGCCCTTCCCAACGCTGCCGGGTGGCAGCCGTGCCGGTAGCACACGGGCTGCTCCCACCTGTGCCACGCACATGACGTTCAGCTTCTCTCCACGATCCCTCCAAAGCCATTCTTCTAAAAAACCATCTTCAGCTCCCTTTAAGAACTAGAAAGTAATAAATCAGATTGGCTTCCTGCTGTCAAGGCTCTCGCAGGTTTTGTTGGTTGATGGCGTACCTGGTAGATACAAGGCAGCAACGCGAAGTGCAGGCTGTCACCGGCTATAGTACCAACAAGCCTTATTAGGGCTAAATTACATCCCAGAGGCTATATGACAGACAACTTCCCCTCTATTATCACCAGAGCAGCACACAAACAGACGGGAAAAAGAGCAGAATTACAGCCAGCTCCTGGAATACTGGGGAAAACCAGCAGCTGAATAAATGGGCTAGATGGGAAAGATCACTGATTGCGTTTCAAACTGATTACTTAATGGAATAAAAGACTAGAAAATAAAAATGTAATTTACCACTCTGGTAATGATAACATTTACCAGTCGGACCTGGTATGTGAGAAAGCACAGTGCCCAAGAACCACCACCAGCAGTATTGTGATGAGCACTAAACTCTAAAGAAAAAAAGATTAAGTGGAAATTGCAGGGGCACATATGTACATAGTAGATGTAGTATAATGTATTATTAAAGCCATAGTAAAACCTAATAGCTGGAAGCAGTGATAAATACATTTAGATGACACATTTAACTGTAAGAATAATTAATCTTTGAAAGAAATTTATTTATTGATGTGGTGATTCTTCTAAGTGTTCAAATTAAAGTTGAATGTCTCTATATTTTAAGGGGAAACACTTTCTTCAGGTTTGTTTTGCTACAACAAAGGAAAAAGGGAATAGATGAGGATACATGCTTGGATTTGCATAGTACCAAAATAAATCATTTTATCTGAGTAAGATTCTTGCTCCAAACTCACCTGAACATGGTGTGTTCACAAAATCTTTCTCTATCAAATAATGTGAACTTAGAAGCATTTTCCTATATTATAATTGTAACTGCACATTGAGAAGTATACCTGGGGACAACATAGGTATTTCTGACCTCTCAGCTGATGGAGGGATTTCCTACACTGCCTCAAACCATCAGAGCCTGCCACGTGGTGTGGGATACCTGAAGAAAAAGCACCCCAAAATACCTGAGCCATTTGCGCAGCAACAGTGAATCATTAAATGATTTGCAGCGAGTCATCTCCATGTCAAATCCCTGATAGGAAAGACTAAGCAGGGGTGGGTACTGTAACAGGCTTCAAGGTTTTAGAAATACAACAGCAAGAGAGTTGGCAGAAACTTCAGGAGGTTCCTTCCCGTGCACTTGCCACTGACATGTTTCACTGTGCCACACGGGTTCAGAACTTTATTTCCTAAGGCAGCAATTTAGAAATTAATTTAAAAATTAATAAAAAAAAGATTTCAAGTAATGGATATAAACAATCCTTTATAGTATAAATTCAAACTGATGTTTTTTGTTTTATTCGGAGAAACGGGGCACATCCCTTTGTTCTTATACAGGACCACAGCCACTGACTTCCATGACACAAGTAACAACCTGTTTAAATAACCCAGTGTTTATCTGAAGGCTCTCAAAATCTTCGCAAACCTATTAGCAGCATGGTTCTGTTTCAGCTAAAGGCTATGGAGAGTTAGCATGGGTGGTAAATTCTGCAGCATTCTTTTCTTCATGGTAAATTAACATCAATCTCATCTCCATCAAACATAACACTACTTTAAAGCCTGTGCCTACTGAGACTGATAGAAGTGGCAAGAATTCCGCTCAAACTGTACAGGCTCATAAACTCTTGCATCTTGATTAAAAATAAAGAAAAAATTGTAAACAGTCATGGCAAGAAATGAAATTATAATGGAGCTGCTTTAGGCTGGAACATAATAGTTATAAAGCGACTGAGCAACTGCAGGAATTCTCTATTTAGATGTACTCCGCTGTAACAACTTACCCGTTCTAATACTAATAGGAGAAACAAGACACTAAATATTGACTCTAAGGATAAAAATATCCTTAAGTGATCTAGCCCATAACTGTAACATACGTGCAAATGTTCCACAAATCAAGACACTACAAATTCAGGTTATTCACAACAGAACACACTTTATGAAGACTTTTTAAAGGCTGTTTTTATTTCACAGTCTTTGTATGGTGATATTTATTTTCCTCTTCCCCAAGCCCTAAAAACATTAGCTTCAGAATAATACGTAAAGAACAGACTAGACTGCAGAGCTTGTAAGGAAAAAGTACCCTCTAACGGTGAGACGAACTTGCCGTGTACTTTAACTTTCCATCTTTGCCAAACTGCAAACTCCCAGACTAATAAATTCCTTAAGATCTGAGCTCTATCTTCAGGTTTTTTTTATATGAAAGCTTTTAATAAACATTAAAAATGTAAGTTAATTCAGAACTAATTTCTTTAAAAAAGTTCCCAAAACTTTTTTCATTTCCAGAGTCAAGGAGAAAGGAAGGCTGGAGAACCGCAGGCAGCATTTTGACTTCTGATACGCTCCCATGCACATTAGCGACTGTAAGGCAAGAGACTCCTCAGCTCACTGCAGCTCTGCACCCAAACCAGCTCTCTTCTGCTGCTCCAACAGACATATTTCTGAACGTACCAAAAATATTCTGAAAGCCACACTTACAATAAACACCCACCACAAGCAAAAGGCATTGTTATATTGACGCGGTTTCTTTCATCCTGATTTGAAAGCATGCTGAGATCCAACGATAACAAGAAACACAGAAGGCAGAGTTTGTCACTGTTCTTAGCTGCATTTTTGACATCTGTTTCACAGCTCTTGGAAAGCCCATTTACATTAATCCATCATGAGAAAGGACAGGAGATAAAATTCCCAGGCTGCAGCGGGCATTAGGAGACTTTCCTAGCTGACTGTACATTAAGAAAGAACTGTAACAGCCAAATTATGTTACTGTGAATAGACGGAAGACGCTGTAATTCTATTCCTCCTTTTGTCTTAATGGAGTTATTTATGTTGCGATTTTGAGGGCAGACCACTTACCAAAGACAGGACCTGACACAAAGAAGCAGCAGACTAAGACCAGAAGGTGACATCCTGGTCCCATTCAGCAGAAGCAGGTCTATGCTTCCCTGACTTAGCCTACAAATTTTCATTGTAAAAGTTTACTCCTGCTGCACATTAACATTTAAGCAGATTCCACCAAACAACCCAGAGATTCATTATCAGATCTAGGTAAAAGTAAGCAAAGCAATTAAAGGCCTCATGACAGAGAGAGCTTTAAATGACTTAAAAGCATAGCTTTTGTAGTATTTATGCATTTTAAAAATCAGAACAAAAATATGTTTGCCATTCGGTATCCTTAAAACACAAACATAACAAGCTGCTTCAAAGTTGAATACTCTCTTAAGATTAGTATCCTAAATCAAAGAGGGATCACATGATGGTCACATACAACTTCCACCGAAATAATGTACACTCAGCACACTTAATAACTGGGCTTCTTTTATTTAAAGATTAATTTCAAGCACCTGGCTTTGAAAGCATGAATCTCAATTTATATGACAAGATTCCAAACTGCCTTCTCTCATACACAAGCAAAAGCAACACTAAAAACAAATACAGGATCTGACAACAACAGAAGCTTGTGGAGAAAGAGGAATGAAAACAGGAGAAGCAGAGGGAACACTGTCATTACGAAAAAATGTATTTAAACCATTCATTGTATATATGTAACTCATGGGAGACTTTAAAACATACAATAGGTTTTCTATTTTTCTGGAGGACACTAACACTCTCTACTTATCATATTTGCTACTGAGGAATAAAGAGGTCACTAAAGAGCATCTACCCACTCGATGTAACCTTGAGTTACTAACCCCAAAGTCTAAGTTTACAGAAGCAAATGTTAGAAAAGCACCTTCAAGCATGAAGAACAATGTGTCATATGAAAGTGTGTCAGTCGTCACCTTACGATCCTGAGTACAGAAACACAGTGGTCAGCCATTTGAAAGAGAAAAATAATTGGAACTTGCCGTTCTGGATTAACTGAATATTCAAAAAGTCCAATGCTATTGATCCATATGGCGGCAGCTATGTGGGTTGAAAGGTATTTCACTTCGGAGAGTCTACTCTGAAGTCTAAGAGTAGTGGTGGTGGTCTCAGCCCAAGTCCCTGCAAACGCTGCTAAAACTTGTCTCACTTAGTCTGGACCAGCTGACTTCCTGGTAGGACGTGTGAGATGAAGTTGTGGTTCTCTGAACAAGACTGGTGGTATAAAAAACAAAGTACCGACAGCTTCACAGCACAGCTAATGGTCACAGAGAAGGTCTCTGCATTGGTTTAAGGAACAGAGAACAACCACCTCATTGCCTTCAGGGTGTTTATTATCTAGCGTCATAATTAATGCCATTTCAGTCAAACTGCATATGGGAAAGCAGCAGGAATTAAGAGTAAATACCAAAACTCCTGTCAAAAGGAAAATTACTTCAACAAGCTATGAATACTTGTCATTATCCCTGTGACTGTAGTTAATAGGCTTTGACTGCACAACAACCAACAAGACTTCATGTTTGTTCAGTTTTCCCACTTGAGCTGGGGAAGGAGACAGTCACATTTGTAGCAATTTGATAAATAAATAATAAATAAATAAATAAAAATACTGATAAATCATTATTTTCCACACAGGATTTAAACACAATCCTACAAAACACTTCCCATTTGAGGATGTTTTCAGGCAACAGGAAAGGTTTTGGGACCCAACACATCTCTTAATTTGCAGGCTACATTTTATGGAGTAAAATATTCACAGCACATTTATCTAAGTATGAAGGAACCCAAGATAATAGTCCAGTTTACCACATACTTTGTGGTTTAACCACAAGAAATAAAAAATAGTTGCCCCATGGGAGAATGTCCGTATACAGCGGGGCCATGCTTGAACCAAGACTATCCCAAAGACTGCTTTAGCTGTGACAAAGCAAGAAACAGAAGACCCTGCTTTATGGACTACACAGTACATTCAGCATTCTACTTTTGATGTTCTGTGACAGCAATTTTCACTAGTTGGTATCCACTGAAAAATACATTTATGTTGAATTATGTTATATACAGCCCTCGAGCTCCAGGCATACTTCTCTGGCTCTCAGTAAGATACCTTACATCACCTATAAGGATCTAAGTCCTTCACTTCCACCACCTAGTACAAATTTATTCCTCCTTTGTTTTCAACTTTATCATACTAGAAAATGGTAACAAATTTTAGTGTATTCATTTCTGTTCCTCTATTTTGTCAAGCTACCCTGATGAAGAAGAAAAAGTTCTTCATCCATCGTCGACTGTGAGTTTAACGAGAGAACCAAAGGACAAAAGAGAAGGCCAAGGGGGGATGGGTGCTTCAGATGCAGGAATCCAAGCTGCAATCTTACAGACAAAAATGCAAGAAATGTTTTATTTTTCTCTTTTTCCTCCAACATCACACTACTGCTGAAATTGCATATAAAAACCAGAGGAGAGGACAAACTCAAAAAAACTTGTAACAAAAAGGCAGCCAGGGCCAAACCAACACTTGGCTTTATTTCAACCCGAAGGAGAAACAAACTTCAACACAGGAAAGAGCAAACACTGGGAAGGGTGTCCATTTGCAGGCAAAAAAGGTGGGACCTCTGAACAAGCGTGCTGGAGCAGCGGAGCTCTCCAGACAAATGCTTCCTTTTGGCAAACGCCTTCCCGCTTACAAGACACTTTCTCCTGTGAAAACGCAATACATTGACAACCTTCCAAGTGTACATAACGTGCCACTGGGCACCCAGTATATCCTTCTGCTGTTACCAAACGTTAGCCCTTAACAGAAGTCTCCGAGGTTTGCATCAGCGCTCAGCACATCCCTAAGAAACAGGAGAAGAACATGGCTTGCTCAGGCTACGAGTCCACTTCAGTTAAGCATGCTTGATCAGCCAGGCACAGACATGAAGGTTTTCTTTCCCATTACAAAGTGCTCAGGCAAGGGAAGCATGACCAGTAAGTTAAAATATAACAGTACTGTCACTGTAGCATTGAAATGAGTGTCATTTCTTACAAACCTTGATATCAAATATGAAGTTAAAATGCATCAAATTTGGAAGAGGGGTTACTTGGGGACAGGGGAAAGAAGGAGGAAGCCTATTCAAAGTCATTTGGTAAAAAGCTAAAGTAATTTACAGAAAGAAGATATGCATTTCAGCATCCAGCAAATAATTTTAAATTAGTCTTCCTCAGTGATATAAACATGTAGAAACTATGCATTCAACACAGAGGCTGGAATTGGGTCACTTTCCTCCCAACACTACTAGCCTATGGAAAATAGATCCTAGCTTCAAATTGCTCATTTTTAAAAATTAAAACAACCTTGTCAAATTTAAAGAATAAGCTATGCAGAGTGGTCCAATGGATGACTCCTGAAGTCCAATTACATAGCACGTCTGTTTTCAGAAGACAGAATGATTGGGGGAAAATACCTTAAACTAAAAGATGACAATATACATGTGAGTCAGAATCAGAATTTAAAGGTATTTCCAGTGCATGAGTTACATTTCAACACAACAACAAAAGAATCAGGGGAAAGTTTTTTACTTCAGTGACCTTTTAATTAGAGGATAAAAAGGAGAAAGAACTCTCGTCAACCAAATTAGTTCAGAGAATACTAAATGTTCTTAATTTTGAGTACAACTCAATGAGTAAATAAATATATTAGAGCAATGTAATTTGATTTTAAGCATCAGGTATGTAACAAAATCTCAGTTTCAAATCACTGAAGACACATGCAGTATTTCCTATTTCTCTACACAGGTGCAGCACAATGTTCCTGTATATGAACGCCCTATCTGAGGAGCTCAAGAACACCCACAGCTCGTGTGGCCTTAACCACTATGTATTCAAAGAGGTCAAAATCCAGCAGAGACTTTGCAAAGTCCTCAGAAAAGCAGGCAGCCAAAGGCAAACCACAAGTTAACATGAACTGTTGTGTCAGGCCTGATGTAAATTGACAGGCGCAAGTTATGCACCTCCGATACCCACAAATCAATGACCAAGAAAAACACAAAATTAAGTTAAAACCCTCAAATCAGAAGATAAGATTTAGGAATATTAAATAAAAGCAACATGAATTCGTTACTATCAGGTAAGACAATGTACTAAGGTTGTGCAAGAGGTTTGTGATTTAGGCAGTTTTTGTACCACTTGTTTAGTAGTTGCCTGGGCTTATTTGCACAAAGCTGAAAACCAGATTGCTGCAGAGCTTCAACATTTCCATTCAGTGCCAGGTAAACTCAGCTCTATTGTGCAGCAGTCTCGACCGTAACAAGAATTACTTCACAAGAAACTCCTTCTCATAATCAGCTCTCTGATGGCAGTGTCCTGGTTCCAGCGGGGACAGGGCTAGTTTTCACAAGGAGCTGGGAGGGGACACAGCCAGGAGGGCTGACCCAAACTAGCCAAAGGGCTATTCCATACCTGTGTCCTCCTGCTCAGCATAGAGCTTGGGGGGGGCTGGCCGGGGGCAGGACTCGCCACTCTGGAGCGGGCTGAGCTTTCTGGGTTCTGATGGGTGAGCGGTGGTATATTGATCGTGTTTTGTATATTCCTTTATCAGTATTATTGTTGTTGTTTTCCCCTTTCCTTTGCTGTTCTGTTAAACTGCCTTTATCTCAACCCACGAGTTTTACCTTTTTCTTCTGATTCTGCCCCCATCCCGCCGCTGGGGCGGGGGGTGAGCGAGCGGCCGCGTGGTTCTGTGCTGCCGGCTGGGGCTAAACCCCCACCAGCGGTTTTCAGCCCTCTTAGTGTGCAACGTGCCACAATATATGCATGATCAACCAAACTCTTAAAAAATTCACTGATGTTGAAACAGAAGGATGAATGGGGTCCTACTCCTGAAGTATCTCCGCATTAAACCAGTTCTGGCATAAAACAAGCTAACTCCACAAGTCAGACTGGAGATTACAGGAACTCCAAATTCAGTTCGCTGCTTATCTTTAACAGTGTTATTCTACGGAATAAAACTGCAGGCATTATATAGCTCTGGAAAAGGCCTCCGAAAATATTTCTCTCTAACACACAGAAAAGAAACATGGATGACTAAATGCAAAACAGATCTCCTCTTAAGAGAAGGCACACACTACTGCTCATTCAGAGGCCGGTTACGTACTAAGGTTTTGGGATTCCTCCTTTTGTTTTCACAACTACCAAAACAAAACAAAAAACAGAAGAAAAAAAAAAAAACCCAAACCCAATATGTTTTAAGAATTTTTAACACTTTGACTCATACCTGCCACATAATTTAATGGTCAGTATCTACTTTTGCCCCTAAGCAGGACATTGCAGCTCCTCTCTATCTGAAAGCTGTATACCTGTTGGCAATTATTTATTCACCCTCTGTTAAAGAAGAGTGTTGCTTTACAACCTAAAATACAGCCTCTACTAGTTATCCATTCACCTTTCTGAAAAGGCGTAACTGGTTTAGGATTTGTTTTTTGTTTTACATGAACTTTAGAACCTATATAGTCCCCTTCTGATAAAGACTCTGACAGGAGGAACCCTAAGGGTGGACCTTCACAGTATCTCCACTTCAAGTCCATCCCCAACTGGTTCCCAAAAGGGAAGAAGCAACAACTCAACATTCACGGCAGCAAAAAAAGAGAAAATAATTGCTCTTTTCCTAAAACAGCAACACACTGACTTCACAGACAAATGTAAAAGAGCTTTCAAGGGCAAAGTAAGGAAAGACTATCTCATTTCTCTCTTAGAGCACGCCAGAGTCTCCTTTCCATTTTACCAAGATCTTAAGGCCAGCTCTGATCACTAATAGTTCTAGGGACTGAAAGACCCTTACATGTCCAAGAAGCAGGACCAACACACACACAGACAGAGAAGATGCCAATTTGCTGTGTTTCTGTCTTACCAGGTTTGGGGCAGGGAATTCTCCATGGAGCAGCAGACTCCAAGGCCACCATCTCACTCGCCTCGTAAAACTCTGGGAACAAATACACAACCCTAGCACGCCAGCACTCTCCCAAGGCAAAACCAAAGCATGCTGCACATTTTATGCCTCACAGTACCCACTGCTTGATAAACAGCACAGTCATTTCACAAATACTATAAAACTTGAAGTCTGTCACACTAAAGTCCAGGATTTACATGGCAGCTTTGTATCAACTGCACAAGGAACATTATTTTAAAATTACAGTTTTGTATTGGTTACTTATTGGTTATTTGTATTGGTTCCATAGAAAATAACTGACTAGGCACAATATTTTTAGAAGGCAAATGTAAAGTGATTATACCAGAAATTTTGCCTACTATAGGCACGTTATGGCAGAGCGAGATAAAACCCATCAGGCTCCAGCCTGCCATGGCCTCAGATGATATCAATGATCGACTTCAGTGCACACGAGTGCCTTTGAAAGGAGACACTGCGATTTGAGCCTGCAGATTAAAAAGGAAATTTCAAGCCCTTAAAAGGGATTACAGTATTGAGATAAATGAGCACAGGTGTCACCAGTTTATCTAGAATTAGCAACAGACTTTGGGACTTTGAAGAATCTAGAATGTTTAAAAGTCTGTAAATAAATTAATTTAGTGAAGCAAAATAGTCTGTTAAGAACTTCATTACTTAGGGGTTAAGTTTCTCCACCACAGAAGCAAAGATTAAAGCTAGACAAAACACACAAAGATATTCTTTCCAAAGGATCAATGTGCCCACAGAGACCAGGGCTAACCCTGAAGCTTTTTTGCTCTCAGCACACTTGCAATTCTGTTCTGACTTCAGTTTTGCTAGGAAATGAACAATCCCTGCATTACAGCATCAAGCAACAGGCTAAAGCAGCCTTAAAGAGGAAAAAAAGAAACTCCACTTCTTTGTGATGCAAAAAATACTTTCCAGCATTATTGCTAATCAATACAAAACTAATATTTTAAAGACTTAAATGCTAAGGCATACAGATGTGATTTGGTGTTTCCCTAAAAATAACATCTGAAATTCCATGGAAAAAAGGCCATTCGGTTATACACTTGAAGCCTACCAAATGATTTGTTTTCTTCAAAGGGGACAACAAAATAACCCGGTCAAATCTTTCACACACTTAAAAACCGTAACAGATGTTTCAAAGATTGAGTTCCTGTATCTTAATTTCACAGTGCCATCCCAATGAGTTACTTGAAATGAATAATAAGCATCTCTTAAGACAGCAGGTCCTCTCCGACTTCTCAGAATAATACAGACTTGTACTGGTCTCGCCAAGTTGCACTCCTAACAGGGAGATTTTGATTCCTCTCTTTGTGGATGTCTACTTTATGAACTGAGATACATGACAGAAGAAAATGAGAAAACTGTTTGAAAAAAAGGAGACCCCCATTACTCTGACTTAGCGCTTGTTACAAACGGCACATGTACCCGGCCTTTCCTAACTGTGTGAGAAGTCCCCATTCAAAACTAGAAATATCATACAATTTCAGAATGGTTAGAGTTGGAAGGGACCTTAAAGATCATCTAGTTCCAGACCCTCTGCCATGGGCGAGGACACCTCCCACTAGACCTGGTTGCTCAAAGCCCCATGCAACCTGGCCTGAACACTTCCAGGGATGGGGCCTCCACAACTTCAAAACTGTTTTAAAAAGTTTTAATTTCAGATAACTAATCACATCAAAGTTATGATAATGAAAACAGAAAATTCACAGTTGTAAAAAAAGTTAGTTTGCATTATTAGGCACCAATTCTTTAATCAAAATTAAAACAAAAATACATTATTTCTTAGTTTGCATTGGTTTCTTAAAATGGCATTTAAACATTGTTCATCTTACTTTCTAGCACACAGTTACATTTCAAGGTGATGCATCTATTTTGTAAATATTCATCCATGTTAACTTTCTACATCAAACATTTAATAAGCAATGAGTAATACGTAAACAAAGAGGGAGAGGAAGAGAAGGAGGGACAGAGACACGGTATTTGCTTAGAATCTCCATAGCATTATTTTTGGCTTCTGTACCACTTTGCTGGGTTTTGCATATACCCTACAGTTCTCAATGTCCTGCAGTATGTAAACAAACAGAAGTCCCAAACCATTCTCCATTATTTTAAGTATATATACATATATATGCAAATAGGTATATGTGGGAATTATTGTTACTGGAAGGGTTATTTAAATTTAAAAAAAAATTAAGAATGAGCATATTATAACATAGCTGAGTGTATCAGCAAACATTGAATTACTGAATTTACCCTATGCAATAGGACATTTTTCACAAAGCAACAGAGAAAAGAGCAGAAAATAAATAGTCAAGAGGACTACAAAGGATCACTTGAAATGGAAAATGTTGGAAGTAAATTCATAGGATTTGAATCGTAATAGGAAGCTTCTGAAAATACATTCATTTAAAAAACAGAATATTTAACTATTCAGAACAAAGAAAAAACACAGTCATGTAGAAAGCAGACAATTCTTCAGTAGTCTATAGGGATTTCTACACATCAGTCAGCATGAGGTAAGGAAGTCCAACTGAATCAGAAAATAACCACTGTTCATGAGAAACAGAAAATTTTCTTTTAAGCATGAAAATCTAATGAATGCATTAAGAATATTTCAATGGCAATACAAATAAAACTGGAATTACCTACTAATAGTCTAAGAGCTAACTTAACCTTATCAAAATGAGAGAAGAGCAGCCTCACAAAGAAAATGCTTACATATCTTGGTTAGCAGATACAGTTGAAAGGATAAACACAAACCAGAATTAACAATATTAACACCTGCTTGCAATTATTTTTTCTTTAATTAGAGCAACATTCTTCCACTCCCTAATGACAAAGTTAAAACAGAAGAAAGAACTGAGATGGTAAATGCCAAAGCAAAGACTTCCATTTTGTTAAATCTAAAAGCCTTCTGCTGCCTTTCCATCTGCCTAGCTGGAGTTTTGGTGCCCATCACTGAACAATTTCCAGTTAAAAAACAATAGCAGGATTAACGTTGATAGTGGACTCTGGCTGTTCATCCACCAATTAAATATAGCCACCCCCGAGCAGAAACGCAACGTGTGTTTGCTGTACCTTGTCCCCGACACAGCTACCGCTGCTGCACACATCTAATGAATGTAAGACACAGAACGCAACTGAGAGAACAACACCGGGCAGGGGATACTCTGCTAAAATGCCCATTTTGCATATAACATTCCATGTCACACTGTACGCTTGCACTGGAGGTACTTATCAGCTGGTTCCCTCTTATCTTGAGATACACGCAACTGCAGAATGCCAAAGGGTTGTTTATTACACGTGTATTAAACTTTCACTTTCAGGAAGCAAGCAGGAAAGAGCATCTGAGACATCAGTGAAGGCACAGGCAGTGGCTGGAAGTAGGTAACAGCAAGCAATAACAGAGAGATGACAGACTAATACCATCTTCTATTTACTTTATACCCAGACTTTGTAAAGTAGCATCAGACAACGTAGCGGTTTTATTGCCATTTCAGAAATTACTGGGGAGGGCTTTAAAACAATGACAGAAGCTATGTTAAAAACGGACAAGATTTCAAACCTCAGAATTTGCGCTGGATAAGGGGCAGTTTCAAAAATACTGACAGCATTTTGTAGGTTCTATCTGTTGGGTCCCTCATAAGGTTTCGAAGCAAGATATGCAAACAGACTTGTACAGAAATTAAATCTTTTCTTTTTTTTTAACTAGCCCAAAATTGCTGGGGTAAAAGTAAAAGTATTTTCTTAATCAGTGTTCTGGACAGGCTTTAGATAAAATACATAGAAATTATGGTCTAGAATGTCACCTGTTGACTATCTTAAACTGAGTATTCTGAACCCTAATCTTTTGTGAAATGCAGTCTTTAAAAAGGCTCTTCTATTCATTGGAAATGAAAGGGAACCAAAACAATAATGCCACAAATGCATGAACACTTCACTGCGGTCTCAAATTGCAATATTGCTTCCTCCTTGAATATCCATCTTGTGAATAAGTGCAGTACAGAATGGGGAGGGTGAGGGGGGAATGTTAGCAATTTTTTTCCCCTAATACATTGTTTAAGGCACCATGAGATTTGATATGCACATCCACTTTTACCATGTGGCTAGTTCTCAGCTTCAGTTTAACCTCTGAATTTTACCTACCTTTCAAGCATGTCATTTTTGCAATTACTAAAGCTGCCTATATAATCAAGTGCGGTATATTCTAGAAGACACCTTTTCTAGAAGAAAACACTTCCTTTTATCCAGTAGTAATGCATTTCATGATATAAATCAAGTTTTCTTTTCAGTTTGCTAACCATGCTATCCAATACACAGAGCAGCAGAAATGTAACTGTTAACAGAAGTTTCATGTTTCCAGTTTCTTTTCCCCTTCACACACTGCTATCAGGCAAGGAGAACCCAGACTACGAAGCACAGCTGATGGTTCCACTGCATTCCCAACAAACAGTATTTATAGGCCGTGTAATACCCAAATCACCCCCAGCATTCTACACAAAAAAAGTTAAGAACTACAGACACCATAAGGCTGACGATAGCTCCTTCAGAAATTAAGAGGCCAGGACTGAAGTAAACTAATAACTTAGTTTTGGAAAGCCTATGCTGTTTCTGTAGGCAACTCTGAGAAAGTCGACCCCTTACTCTTCCCTTTAAGCCCAAAAGCAAACGTCAGTCTGTAAGGGCATGCAATTGTGATGTGTAAGTACTAAAATAGTATTTCACATTGAAAATGTAACTTGATTCGCATGCCCTTATAAAATGTATTGGTATGCAATAAGTGTCTTTCAGAATTACCTTTTTTTGTTAAGAAAAATATTAAGTAAACAAAAAATAATTAGTATTTTTCAACATTCTAGTTGACTCTGAAAACTTGTCACAGTATGCTTACAGAACCTCAGCGTAGGCTAGGCCCAGCAACATTAAAGTCTCAAATATGTAAGGATGTCTGCTGCTCACACACCAGCATATTTCTGCAGGACTCCAGCACGTGCCCTTCTGCCCCGGAAGTACAGGAGCACACCCCAAAATAATCCCACAGACAAACTTACTTTCCTGTACCAGAAGCAATCCAAATCTAACACAGAGGTTTATACACAAGCAATGTAAATTTATTTTTTTTTTTTTTAGGCTAGTACTATCTTTCCTTTAAAAATAGTCACATCCGAACACAGTTCTATTTCTTTTCTCCTCCTTTTACATGTTTACAGGTATTCTTCAGTTCTATAAGGCTCTTCTTCTAATACAGCACCGTGCAGATGCTTCTACACACATTGTCTGAGCAGCCACTGCTGCCAGACATGGGCTTGACCAGCTGTGGGACTTCTCAAATTCCCTGCTGCATGCTAATACAACACGTGAAGACAAGTATGTAAGGCACTTTTTGGAAGGTGGTAAAATTCAGTAAAGCCTTATTGCACATTTGTTTATTAACCTTACAGAGTAATCAAGTGTTTTGCCTTTCTGAAAGTCAGTCTTACACAGTGAACATCTTAGCACACTACATACATAGCAAATACTCAGTAATGTAGGCAGTAACAGACTCTTAGTCTGAAGGGACAGGAGAACCGTTGGTCAGCTACCTTTTAAACAGAGAAAATATTTGAGACAGGAAAAACATATGTCCTTTACTAAAACCCACAAAGGGGTTGAAAAGATGGGAAAGGATTTCCATAGCTCAAGGTTGTAACTACCATCAAAGCAACTACAAATTAAGGTCTAAGTAGAGACACTGCTGGACTTCACTCAGAAAGAAAACAGCAAGTCAAATGTATCCTTTAATGCTAAATTCATCTTCAACACAAGAGTAAAGCTGCTGATCTTGTCTTCCATACGTCCCCGACCAACTACCTTAACAAGCATACCACGTGCTGTTCCCCTTGCAGGTCCCACAAGACATTTCTCAGTATACATCCTGCACAGAAGAAAATAGCTTTCAGCCAGGAGTGGCGAGAATGAAAAACTCCTATGCGAGCCGTGAACTAAGCACCAAAACCCAGAAGGATACCTAGTTTCTGACTGCAAACAGGAAGGTTATTTTTCACCTCTTTTTTTTTTTTTTTTGAGAACAAAAAATAAAGTCAAGATGACCTATTGTACACTGTACAGAGGCATGAAGAAATTAGCAAAGTCTTTGGCTGTTATCAGTTCTACTTGATTTCATGTTCCTGGCAGAAACCCATGTCCCAATGGCTTCTACATTCACACAGAACCCCTGATTTTCTTTACAGGAAGGCTTTAGTTGTGGGGGTTTTTATATATACATACATGAGTGTATATATATATATACACACACATACAAAAAAAACCAACCCCACAACTAAAACCAAATCTATTCCACAAATCTTACAGCATCATTCTACTTTCAAGGAAGCAATTTTACTACAAGAACTAGATTAACTTTTTACTTGGTCTAAACCAGCAGAAAACCCCTCTACTTATTTTCTTACAGTCCTCAGAAAACTGACACAGCCTGAAGGAACCCCCAAAACGTGGATATGACTTCAAGAGCTGCCTTGATACATCACCTTGGAAAATAAAGAGATAAATTTTCTTAAATGTAGTTCCACTGAGTTCAGTTAAGCTTATCTACAACAGATTAGTATTTAACCCTAAGTGAGTTTTAGAGCTGAGAAAAGGGTATTTAAGCAAGCAATTTAGGGATGCTGAAATTCCTACCCCAGTCTGTAGTACCAATAAATAAAACAGTATTTCCCTACCCGTTCACCATATGTCTTCCAATGTGTTTCAAGGGCTTTTAATTCTCTCATAAATATTACTTGTTGACATGGAGATTGCTTTGCTTGAAAGAGGCCTACTGTTATTTTTAATGCTAGCTTGCGGCACCAAGACACTGTCTTTAGAAAATAAAAATCTTTTATAACGGGGAAATAAAAGAATTTCCATTAAGGGAAAGAGGACATATATTAACTCAAAAATAAATTCCATTCTGAAGAATCAGGCACAGTCTTTGCAAGATTATTCAATATCAAAATCGCCTTCAGCTTTCTTGGTAAGTCTCATCAATCCTTTCTGTTTAATTCCATCTTTCTGGTAAACAGAGAGCTGAGGACATTTCTTTACTGCTGTATGAGCGTGAAAACACAGTAAGTCACCCATTATTAATATACTATATTAATAAGCACAGGCATGAATACATAAAGAGTGTTGTTCATCACAACAACCTTAATTTGCAAGTAATTTCTGATTCTCCATTGTTTACTATGTCGATGTACCACCATGGAGATGATAATGAACCCTTTTAATCAAAGGAATGAAGCTAATGGAAATAATTAATGGTAACTACCAATGTATTAGTTATTTATTTAAGATATATAGGCATGTGCCTAGGGCTAGCTGCCATATATTATCATAGGGAAACTGTGATGTTTTCCTTCCGTGTGTTTTAAGCTCCATTAAGAAAATACACTAAACACAAATTTATTTATGGGATGAAAATATGCTATCATGACCCAGTCCTGGATAAGAACTTCAGCCTGCTAGAATAAGAAAGCTTACTTGTTGCAAAACAATAAAACCTGGCACAAAGGGATAAACATGAGGAGA